>QFDD01000307.1:0-53451 GCA_006871305.1 Vachellia collinsii | reverse complement strand
GTTGATTGAGCAAGGATTTGACTAAATGAGTATTTTTACCCTGTAGGGGATTGATCAAGCTTTATTTAGAGACTTGAATCACTTAATTTCGAATTTTCTAGAATTAGTTATGAATTTTCAAAGTTGACCAAAATTTTCAAGTTACCAAGTGAATAGTAACTCGGGTGAGAAATTTGAAATTCATTTGGATGACTAATTCTAGTTTATGTAATAGTCTCAAGTGGTTTAGTTAAGGTCTTTAATGTATGATAAAGCTAGAAAAGAAAGGTGTGACAGTTTCAATGAGAAAAAAAGTAGATATGATGTTGATATGATACCCATGTTGCCATTATAGTCCATACATTCGCACCATCCATATCAACAATAATTTATTGTTATTAGAGGACAAGCATGTTGCTTTCGACATTTTGGCTTGATGATGACAGCAATGTAATTTCATCAGTCAAATGTTCAAAATTGGCACTCTTCTCTTCTCTGTTGAACAAAAAAAGAGGACATATAAAAAAGCATCTTTCCTTTATTTTAACAACTACCACTCCATTCAAATGTAATTCACAATTAAGAAATTATATTTATAAAATCATATAGAGGGCTATATAGAGGTCATTAGATAAAAGATACATTTCCCTAAAAATAATTCACCGCATATTAATTTAAGAGTCATCAAAATGAGATGCATTCACACCTATCTTTCTTCATTTTGGTAGATCAGACAAAAATCTTATAAATCCACAATTAGTAATATAGCCAAAACAAACATAACTCACTAAAACTTACAGGATGAATAGTAAGGAATTGCACTACATTAGAACTGCTACAATGACGGCCACCATTTATTGGGGCTTTTGCCGCCGGTTACCTTATGATAATGTCCCCAATTTCCTTGACCTTCCAACATTGAACAGTCATCGGCCCTCGGACATGGATGATCTTGTGCCTCTTCGGAGCCATAAGTTCATCTTCCTTCTATTTCTGTGATTGTGGCAGTGTTACATATGGAGTAAATAGGATCACTTTGTTGAGAAGATTCTGCACTCTCAATGCATTGCCTCTTGGTGAAAGCAGGTTGTGTTGGTGAAGGAAGATTGACGATCTCACTACAAAGCATTGAATTTACAATGCCCATATTTGGTCTATCTCTTGCAAGTTCTTGCACACATAGCAGTCCAATATGTATGCATCTTAAGATCTCCATATGAAAGCTTCGATCATATATTTCTGGGTCTATTAGAGATTTGATATTATCTTCAATTCATAGTTTCCAGGCCTACAAATACATGAAAATGAGAGTATAATCATTGAATATATATGATACACACCCCACCACCACTACCACAAGACTTGAAAAATCAAAATTGTATGTGAACGAGTCTTACAAATCCCAATAGGCTCAAGGACATCTCTGGATGATGGAAGTTGGTGTTTTTCTTTCCAGTAACAACTTCTATTAACAACACCCCAAAACTAAAGACATCTGATTTCTCTGAAAATAATCCTTCCATTGCATATTCAAGAGACATGTAGCCACTATATTTCAAAAAATGAAACAATTGGTTAATCAATTTCACTATATTATAATAATGAAAATGAAATGTCAGTACAAATAAAAATGTGGCATAACTGTGAAACATACTATGTTCCAACAACCCTTTTAGTGTTGCCTTGATCATTCTCATCATTGCCTCCGAAAATCTTCGCCAAACCAAAGTCTGATATTTTTGGATTTAACTCTTCATCTAACAAGATGTTACTTGCCTTAAGATCTCTATGTATTATTTTTAATCTTGAATCTCTATGGAGATAAAGTAGTCCTCGCGCAATTCCTTCAATTATGTTATAGCGTTTTCTCCAATCTAACAATACTACTCTCCTTGAATCTAAAGAACAAGAAAGTAAGAAAACTTCATGAAGTGACCAAAACCAAAAGCATAACTTAAATCTAAACCATGAAAGTGAAACATTCAATTGGATAAGAAAAATGGGCATTAACAAGAACTAACCAAAGAGCAATGCATCCAAACTTTTGTTTGGCATGTACTCATAAACCAACATTTTTTCATCTCCTTCAATACAACAACCAAGAAGTCTTACAAGATTGCGATGTTGAAGCTTAGATATCACCCTTATTTCATTCATAAATTCTTCAAAGCCCTGTCCAGAGACCCTTGAAAGTCTTTTAACAGCTACGACCCGTGAATCTAGAAATTCTCCCTGGAAGAAAATGGATAAAATTAAAAATATAACTAATTATATAAATTAATGAATTTATTTGATCCAATTTACCTTGTATACAGGACCAAAACCTCCCCTACCAAGCCTGTTAGTTTGGTGAAAATTGTTTGTTGCAATTGCAAGCATTTCAAATTCAAACAGAGGAAGCTCCTCTAGTTTTTCTTGTCTTGACTCTCTTATCACTCTTTCACTCAGACCACTTTGATTTCTTTTTCCTGTACTAAACAACATGTGTGAATAAACACCACTCATCATCACTATATGTGGACCCCTAGTTGAATATTGGAGAAATTAATATTATAATTTAGTGCGACACTATGAAAAAGCGGCCAAAATATAGTGCATGTACCTTTTGATCTGGCAACAATAATTTTCCTTAAAAAATACGAACATACACCAAAAATGATGGCACCAATTGTCACAGAAATAGCAGTCACTATCACCTTCCTCTTGTTCCTTCCTTTATCTGCAACATTTTCTGCTTGTTTTTCTGCATTAATATGAATCAAATAAGTTTATGGGATATATATGAGCTTGGAAAGTGAGGCGAAAACTGTAAGAATCACAAAATATACCGAGTTCAGAATTTGATAGACGGATGTAAAGATCAACACCTCCCAAATCAATTTTTTGGATATCAATTAATTTACCACTCCAAGTCATGCATCCAATGGCAACATCATATGCATATGCCAAACAAGAGCAATTTTGTAAACATTGTCCACGGCAATTTTCTTCGGGAACCGTCAATCTCTCTACAAAATCTGGTGTTTTCATGTTCTCTAGTTTCTTGAACCCATCATCTTCACTTCCATTTTTTATCGTCTTGTCATCACACTTCAATGTTTCTTTTCTTATACAACCATTTGTCCAGTTTTTCTTATTCCATTCATCTTGATTCTTCGGCTCAAACCCATCTAAACAGCTACAAATAGGAGTACTCTGTTTATTACAGAATCCAAATTCTCCACACTTACCATACACACTACATTCTCCGGTTTGAATCGCCCATCTTCCAACTTCCTTCTTGTTAATCCACCCCCTTGCAACCAATTTTCCTAAAGAACTCAACTTAATGACTCCAAAATAAGATGGGTTTGCCAGATCAAATGAGATGAAATATGTACCATTGGATTCAGTTAGACTCAATCCGTCGAGATATAAAGAGGTCATCACACCTGGAAATCCCCTTCCATTCCATGGACCAGAACGCCAATATGGTTTAGACCCATTGTAGATTACAACTTCAGGAGCATCCAAGCGTTCAAGACTCGCAGAGAAGCTACCTATGGATGGATCAGAAGGGGATTTCCAAGACATTAGCTTTGGTTTTTCCCCTGTTTCTCGGTTTATACCAAGTCTCATTTTTTGAAAGAATGAATCAGAAGGATGCTGAAAACTGTCCCATACTGTTTTACCTGTGGTGTTATCTTTCAGAACAAGGCTCCCAGTGTCTAGAAGTTGAGCCATCAATGACGAATTGGGAGGAATGTTTGACGCTTTAGATGACCAAAGTGTGAGATTTTGATCTTCCAACACCACAAGGTTGCCATCCTTAGAAATTGTTAAAACCCCAGAAGAATCTCTGAGAGGGTTGATTCTGTTAGCCACCCATACAACTGTGGTTTCAGATAAGTACCAAATTCCACAATAACGATTGGTTGAGTTTTCTGGGCTAAAGAACCCAAGTTTGAAATTTCCTGAGCTGACAATACCAGGGTCTTTGATTGATTGAAACGAAGAAGTGAAATCTGTAGAAGAACCAGAATATAAACAGAAGCTAGAAATGAGCAGCAGGACACACACAATATCTTTACACATTGAAGAGGAGGAGGAGGAGATTGCTTTGGTGAAACCAGATTTGTTATTTTGAAGAAAGCCTGTTCCTCTTTTTCATCCAGGGGAAGATAATCTGTTCACCTCCTCCTCTACCGCCTTTTACTGGGTATGATCACATCTCTGAGATTGCATTTTCTATATATCCATGATGAGCACGTGATAAATGAGAATGAGGAGTGTGGTTTCAACAAAGAGCGTGGAAGGTGGAAACCTGTGTTCGATACGTCAGAGAATGAATGTGTCTTTCTAAGAAACTGGCATATAAAAACTTAGGACCTGTCTAACCAAGTCACTTGACAACCTTATATACTTGATGAAATTGACAAACCTTAAGCATGGTAAATATATTATCAAATTCAACTTAATTTTACTCTTACATTCCATGGTCTGGCTGGTTGAGGAGTAACTGGGACTTGTTTTTCCAACTTATTAAATAATTTTTTTTCTTTTGTTAGACACAAATATCATCGCCCTATTATTATAGGCGATCCTACTGAGGATAGAGGAGAGAATTAATAAGAAGAAGACCTTGTGAATTTAGCGCGGTTCATATCTAAAATATCAGTCAAATTTAAAAAAACAAACCAATATGTAACTTATGATTTAATGAAAGGCTCATACAAATTTAAAAAATATTTAAAAGTATAATAGAGAGACCGTCTAAATATTTTATTTACTAGGGTTAATATAATATTTAATCCTTTAATTTTTCTCTCATTTTATTTTTGTTCCTTAAGTTCCATATCACATGTTTTTCCTCCTTTAAGTTTCATTTCGTTTCCAACATTGATATCTATGATTTAGTAAAAAATATAACAATTTTGCCTTTAACAGAATCAAAACTCATGACTTAAAAGCTTGATGAACCAAATCAAAATAAAGGTAAACTTGCCCAGTAAAGAAATTGTATTTATTAGTAAAACTTGACGTGTTGTTTCCACAAGCTGGCACATTAGATTCTATTTTTTTATTTAGAAATTAAAAATAGCCGCCCCATTTTTCATGCATCTCCACTGTCATTGATTAATTTCCATTAATCCTGTTTCCCACTAATCTTTTCCAGTGGACAACGTTTCCAAACACTGAAGATTAACAATTAAATAATTACAGGGCATACTTTTTCGGTGTCACATGATCCACAGTTAAGGAGTAATTGGATGATAAACCTACAAATTTATTAATAAATAATTTTTTGAAGGAATAAATAGTAGATGTAAGAGATGAATGACCAAAGTAGTATTTCCTACTTAAATTATATTTAAAATATAAATTAAAATATCATATTTCTAATTTTTTTTACAAGTCAAAAAGAAAAATATTTCCCCTATTTTAAAATTTGAAATGCTCAATATGATGTAACAAAACTCACGCGAGCAAATTAATTCTAATTGCTTTGGCAAAAAATTATTCTAAATTCATAAAGTATAATTTTTATTTCTAATGCATATATTATTTTGAATAAAGTGTACAATCTGGACCTTTAAGTCAATTTTGGTCTTTCACGTGTAAAAAGTACACTTTTAGTTTTTTATTCTTAATATCATTAGTTTCATTTAATAAAAAATATTGACATAACAAATTTTAACAGTGATTTACGATTAAATGCTAACAAAATATGCTTAAATTTTCTTTTATATAATCTTTTTTATATTTTAAAATTTAATCATGTTTGATCAACATTTAATTGTAAAATCACATTTTAAATTTACTAAGTCAACATTTTTTGTTAAATATAATTAGAGATATTAAGAATAAAGGATGTAATATACACTTTTAAAATTCAAAAACTAAACTAAAACTTAATGTAAATTTAAAGTTAAATTTATTAAATGCACTTTTTCAACTGTAGTCTATTGTTTTCAATACTATCATATACTCTATATGCATATAATATTTTATTTAATTATTGCATCACCTATTTTATTTAATAATATATATGTGTGCGCGCGCGCATATAATATCTTTATTGTTCCTCATCTCTCTCTCCATGTTGTTCTAGCTAGTGGGTCTGAAAGTGGAATGTTTGTGAGAGTGGGACATGGCATAGATCTAATACAGTACACATACTCTCTTTTAACTTTGTTTTTTTATGATTATCCCCTGACACTTTAACTAAATTATATTACCATATATCAAAACAACCGATTAATCCAATTTGATGTTCATAACTGCTTTACCCAACACAGGTGTCTCCTTTGAAACTTGAACTCAAGGCCCAAACAGATTTAATTGGCTTTGCACCACTAAACCAACTGTGTTAGTCTCTCATGTCCTTATTATGAATTATATTTTAGAAGAAATACACCATTTATTGTAAGTCCCCAATCCAGATATTAATTATATTTTAAAAATTAATGTACTTCATGGTACTAAATATAAATAAATCTAAAAATAAAGCTAATTACTTAATCACTTTCCCTTGTTTATTACGAGTTGGGAAAAGTTTCTTATAAAAAAAGTATTTATACATCTCAAAATTCTAACAGTTACATCTCAAAGTAGGTGCACAATATGTGTATATAAATATATACTACTACTGTTAATTGGGGGAATCATGCATATAACGTGGGTCGTATGTTACTTTTTTATGCAACACAAAATGATATTAAACTATCAAGATAAGTTTGCATTTTAAAAATGGTAAGTACTAGTATTTGAATTAGATAGCGTAGCGAAACAAGAAAAAAAAACATATTACTAATGCTAATTGTTGGGGGGTGGGGGGCGGGGGATAGGAATTAAAGCTTAATTTTCTACCAGGTAATGTCAAACTTAATGGGAAAATTAGTAAGAAAGTGTATGAAACATTTCTTCATAAAATAGATGGCTAGTGGTAGGCTAGAAGCAGCATCAAGAAGATTTGTTGTGAATCAAGAATAGAGATGCTCTTATTTTAAAAGACCAAAGGTAGTATTTAATAACGGAATGATTGTTTTTTTTTTTGCTAGACACATATATTCTCCTATTTGTCGGAGGCTGTACTACTCGAGGTGAAGAGAGAAGAAGATCATATATCATTGTATTAACACTGATCATATCTAAAACCATAGAGAATTACAAGTTCAAGAATTAATGACTAAGATGAGTGGCTGGGGTGCCAAAAAGGCAAAGAGCATTATCTGTTCCGGAACAAAATTCAAAGCATCATGAAATGTTGGAAAAAGGAGAAATGAAGGCGGCTATATGAAAAAGATCTGAAAGAGTTGGAATGCCATAGTTGAAAATTGGAAAGTTAAGACTAAAAATAAAATGATCGTCCCTTAATATTGGTCAAAATTATAGGACTTTGTCTATTTTTCAAAGCCTACACTTTAATTCAATTTTTGACACTGATAAAAATATTCCGTTAAAGAATTATAAGGATTAATTTTATTAACTAAAGTTATTACTTCCTTATAGTATTGGTTATATATTCTCTATTTAATTTAAAGAATTTTAAATAATAACGATAATATTTATATACATTATAAACAATGATATATTAAAATTAAAAAGTTTTCATAGTGAAATAGATATGGAATGTATAGTAATTTATCCTCGTTTTACTCAACTTGAAAATATGATTTTAAACAACTTCTGCTTTCAAATTTAAAAAAATTGCTAAAATATTTTTACAAAGCTAAAACAATTAAAATGAGATAAAACAAAGTTTTAAAATTTATATACATCAAAATATTTTTGGCATGAACGATTTTTAAATAGCATTGAGGGTGTTCTAGTCCAAGAAATATTATAGCTTGTCTATATTAGTTGGACGGTAGAAATGGATCTTTAAAGTAGAATAGATAGAGTATCGGAATATTTTATTTACTAGAATTAATAAAATCTTTAATCTTTTAAATTTATCATTATTGTGATTTTTTTCCCTTAAGTTTCAAATCACGTCTTTTTCTTCTTGAGTTTCTTTTATTTAAAATATTGATTCATATAATTTAATAAAAAATAAAAATTATAGTTTAAAACTTGAGGGCAAATTATGTGCATTAGTGGCAAATGGGAATGAATTTCCATTTTAATAAAGTGCTTTTTAATTATTTACATTGATTACTACTTCTTTCTTTTGGTTTGATTTGTAGTGTAAGCATGTATAAAATTTATTCCTCCCTCCAATTCTTCTTATACAATCTCAAAATTTGGTTTGGTTCTTTTTACAAGTTCTCATTGCGGGTTGTGCAAATATTAAATGCACATTTTACTTATTTCATCATTAATTATATCCCCCCCCCGGGGTTTTTCTCATGCATTGTTTTTCATCATTTTCTCACCACTAACTCGTCCCTTATAAATAAAAGCATACTTGAAAAAAGTTCATTTCTTACATATCCATTACTTTTTACCAAATTCAATCTATTTATTAAACCACACAATTCAATAGAAAGGATCTTATTGTTAACACTAATGTTTTGATTATAACAAAAGTGTTTTTCATTTTGCTATAATTACATTAAATTAAAATTGAATTAATTTTATTTGTTTTTGAAAAAGAAAAGTTTATTTAGATCACCCGAGTCAAGCCTCAATCATTCAAGTTGTGATGCTCAATATTTTAGAAAATAAAACTCAAGTCATGTTGATTCCACTCAAGTTATGTGTCAACTTTCAAATTAACTTGTGTCAAAAGTTTAGAAGTTAATCACTCAAGTGAAAACAGACATCTTAGTGGTTCACTCTCAATGTAACTCAAGTTAGCATGTGAGTGAAAGTGCCTTTCATTTGAGTGAAAAGCATTTCACTCAAGTCACAGAAGCTTTTCAATGTCACTCTCACTCCAGTCAGATTCAAAAATGAAACTTTATACTTTCACTTTCAGAACTACTCAAGTCAATTCAAAATTTTTCAAAGTACCTTACTCGATTCAGCCTCTGGTTACTTGAGTCATGACATCTTAGTGGTTCACTCCCAAGGTAACTCAAGTTACCATGCGAGTGAAAGTGCCTTTCATTCGTGTGAAAATCATTTCATTCAAGTCGCAGAAGCTTTTCACTTGGTGCGAACCCACAGGGAAAGATCCCAAGAACCCACAACCAATCTGAAATATACGCACCCCAAGAATGCCAAACAAACGTTAATGATCCACTTGAACCCAAGGACTCCAAGTGTTAGAAGACGCCACAAGGATGATCAAGCCTTGATAAGTCTGTTAGTTCAATGAAGAACCCTAGAGAGAATCCACTCTCAATTTTAAAGTTGCAAGGCTGCAATTCTTTAATTCAAAAATATAATCTAGTCTTATAGTCTTGTTTCAAGAATGAGAAGTACAATGTATTTATAGAGATTACATTCTGAAATCATATCCTAAAAAAAAGATAAAATTCAATCTAAAATCTTAAAATATACTAAAAAGATAAAATTCAAATATAAAGTTGATATATATCCTAAAATCTAGGGATAAGGATAGTCAAAAGAATATCTTTTATCTAATCCTATCTAATTGAAATTACAAATTTTCGTATAAAAGAAAGAAACAAAAGACAATCAACAATTTAGGCCCAAAATGTACTTATTTAGTGTTGAGATAATGTTTTGATGATGACAAATATGTTTTTAAAATTAAGCTTTAATTGTTGGTTTTCAGAAAGTTTTCAGAAAAATTCAAGTTTTAATAAAATGTTTGAGAAAACTCGAGTTATGTGCTTAAGAACTCGAGTCACAGTGTTTAAAAATGTGTTCAAAATCTCAAACTTTCAAGAGAACTCAAGTTTTGATTCGAGTTATATCAAAACTCGAGTTCTGGGAGTCAAAACTCGAGTCTCGGGTGTTGAAAAAGGTTTTAGAAAAACAAAACTCTCAAAAGAACTCGAGTCTGAATGAAAGTTATCTCAAAACTTGAGTTCCATATTTTAAAACTCGAGTTTCGTTCATTGGAAGTCTTTTGGAAAATCAAAACTCACAGTGGAAACTCAAGTTATGTTGGAAGTTTTGGCAGAACTCGAGTTTTGTTTTATAGAACTCGAGTTTCGGGCTCTCAAGTGGTTTTGAAAAACGAAACTTCGTTCCAGAACTTGAAGTTTCAGTGGAAGTTTTGCTAGAACTCGAGTTGTGAGTTTCAGAACTCGAGTTTTGAAGAGAGAGAAATGAAACTTCCTTCTCAACTTGAAGTTTAAGCAAAAGTTTTATCATAACTCGAGTTTTGGGTTTACGGAACTCGAGTTTTGGGCTGAGAAAAATTTCTGAACTTCAAAACTTCTTTCAAAACTTGAAGTTTCGCTTAAAGTTTCAATAGAACTCGAGTTTCATGATACTAAACTCGAGTTTCGAGAAGCAAACTTGTTTTAAACTTAAAACTTCCAATACAACTCGAGTTTCATATAAAATTATGTTTTGAAACTCTTATAACTTGAAGTTTTATGAAGAAAAACCCGAGTTTCGTAGGATGAAATTGTTGTAACTCAAAACTCTCAAGGAAACTCGAGTTACAATAAAAGTTATGACTTGAAAAGGTTCAAAACTTGAAGTTTTGCCAGATGAAACTCGAGTCTCGAAGAGGTCAAAGTATTTTAACTCACTGGAACCTGTGGAAACCCGAGTTATGAGTTTTACAACTCAAGTTTTATCAAAACTCTTATTCAAACTCGAGTTTCAACAAAAGTTATGAGATTTTTACTTTGAAAATTTCTCTATAACTCGAGTTATGAAGAGACAAAACTCGAGTTTCACCTTCTGACAATTATGCAGCGTGTCAGCGACTTTAAACTGATTCCAAAATCTTTCCTTTTTCATGCAACGATTATTTGAATCACACCAACCATCATAAATGCTTATCTGACTTATTTATTAACAGGGAATAAAGTTCAGATTGTCTAAACAAAAAGAGATTTAACGGACAAAATCTCAGATCTTCATTCTACGTACTGTCAGAAACTTGCAAACACATTCAATGCGGGAAGGTGAACGAAGACAATGGGTCTAACGGAAACATTAATGTCTCTAACGGACATTTAATCTTCTCACCTATAAAAGGCGAAGCATTCAAGTCTTGGCAGAAGACAAGAAAATGAATATACGAGAAATAGAATTTATTACGCTTCAGCTTCATACTTTGTATTTCATACTCTCATTAAAGAACTTCAGTGTTTATCATTAAATTCTCTAAAAGGAGAATATTCTTATTCATTTATTGAGTTTGAGAGAATTACTCAAGGTTGGAGAACCTTAGTTGGGTTTAGACACGAGCAAAAATGTCTGTGGGTTAGTTTGAGTTAGGAAGGGGGAGAGTCTTTCTTCTGTCTGATTGTAATCTATTTGAGTTTAGTGGATTGAGAAAAGCTCAGAGGACTCTGAGGACTGGACGTGGGTTAAGAGGACCGAACCAGGATAAATTTCTGTGTCATCTTCTTTCATACTGTGTTATAGCTTTCAACGTTTGCGAAATTTTTATTAGACCAATTCACCCCCCTCTTGGTCAAATCCGATCCTAACATTTAGGCCCAAATGAGCCCTCCTATATATAGCCCATGGTCGAAGCCCTTTAATTTGAAGCCTCCAAGTCCAAAATATGATCTAAAAATCTATTTTCAGACCAAAACACATTAATAACGTCATTGGAGTCTTCCTTCTCATTTATTGCTACAAATACCATTTGCTTTATTGAAACCTCATGCACAAGCCCATTCAATGCTTCCTTCATTCTTTTGGCTCTTGCCCTCGCAATTGGTTTGCTTGAAATTTCAGAAGGCTTATTTGAATTTGATGCATCCTGTTGGATCGCATCATCACTCTCACTCGAGTTAGACAGTGAGTGAAGGCATTTTTAAACTTAACCTTTCAAAAACACTCAAGTTACCCTAGAAGTTACTTTATAAAAATCCACTTGTCACTCGAGTCATCCTTTCTTCACTTGAGTTATTCTTCAAATTTCTTGTAAAAATGTCATAACTCACTCTCTAACTTGCAAACACTGAAAGTGGTTTCAAAAATCACTTGAGTCACATAAAATTCACTCGAGTGAATGACTTTATTTGATTTAAATTACTTTTGCATCAGAGCATCAGCCTTTTATAAAACTTTTCCTGAACCATGCTTAACTATCACAAACCTCGCCTGCCCTTATAAATGCTTAACCAACTAGTTTACCAACAGTTATAGGTCTCTGAAATCAACAACTGACGTTCATGCTCAACGAATTTATCCTAGTCAATGAATACTTGTTTTATTTTATGTCAGAGCAATTAATGCTAAGCATTTGAACAACAAATCCATGTGTAATGGGAAGATGACTCTCTCTAACAAACATGAATGGCAACTCATCTATAAATAAAAGTGCATAGAAGGTAGATGATCGAAGACTGGCTTGTCGCCTTTTGGTTTGTTCAAACCATGATTGCACGAAATAATGTAGCATAGGGCATAACCTATCATTCTTTTTTAGGAGTGGTTTATTGGTAAACCTAGCCAAAATTAACTATCAAAATCATGTTGAAATGGGTAATAATGGGGGGTTTTGGTTTGTGAAAACTAGAGTGCAATAATAGAACAATGCAAGAAGTAAATCCTTTTGGTATTTTCAATTGGTTAAAGAATGTTTTGTATTAAAAGGGATATGTGATGAGATAGACTCTTGATAATGAAAACTCAGCTTTCATTGCTCTTAATTTGATATGGGATGTAAGTTTAAATGAAAACCACAAGAAATCAATTAGGTCCAATAATTTAATTAATGAAAACTTACTTGAATCCAAGTTAATTGACACTTTTTAAAATATTGTTGAAAACCACTTAGAGTGCAATTGAATGGATGATGCTCATACTCTCAATAGATTGCAATCACAATCATAGAAATCAAGTAACAACTAACTATCAACAATCATTGACAATTGAATGAAACAAGGAATCTCAACTGAAATATATATATAAACCAACATGAAACAGCATCCAATCCAATAAGATAGTCTAATCATGATATTACAAATTTATAATCACAGTTTGCATAGCAATAAACATTTCTAAATCTATAAATATCCTACAAGTGTTAAACATGAGATTAGACTAAGAATACTCCACAGTTCTTCCATGAGTTCAAGTTTCATCCTCCATCACCAAAGGCTAAGGTTTTAGCCTCTCATAACTCCAGAACGCAGCAATCAGTCTAGAGACTTTCTGCCATGAGAAGGATGGTAATGGATATGGAAATGCATAAGAGAAAATGATGGAGATGGATTAATCAGTTTGAAATGGTGTAGAAATGAAGAAAAATGGATGGGAAATGTTGGTTGCTTAAAGGGCTGAGACTCCAAACTTGCAAATTTGAATAATGGGGACCTTTTCTTCATGGTGGCTAGCTTCCCCTATGTATAGGTAAGCGCTAACCTAATCCAAAACACATGGCTTCATTTTTGTGCTTTTAGGTCATGACATTTATGCCTCGTTTGGTATGCGGAACTGATTTTGATGGAAGTGGAAGTGGAATTGGAACTGGAACTAGAACTGGAAGTGGAATTAAAAGCATGTTTGGTATGCTGAAAGAAGTGGGGTATTATCTTAATTTAATATTTATATTTATAATGTAAGAAGACTAATATATCCTTCTCCAAGTCAAAACATTACCCTTGCCAAAGGTAGAACTACAGTGCTCAGCCACCCACCATCATTGGAAAACTGAAATCAAAACTGAAATGAAGGAGAACTAGGTGACGGAGGAGATCGAACTGGTGATGGCAAGTTCATCACCGACACGGAGGATCTGGAGAATGACAGATCTGGAGCGAGGGAGAAAGGGGAAGGCGTGATGGAACTGGAGGCAGGACGGAAGCCGAAGCTTCGAAGATCAAGGAAGAAGGGGAGATCGAACAACCCGAAGATTCTGAAGCTTCCACCGGAGAACAGAGGAGACTGAATCTCGCGATAGAGGACATCGACTCACCTTCTTTCACTAGAGATTGCGTTATAGAAGGTTGAAGAAGAGCAGACGACGGTGATTGAGGATGGTGGCGAAGAAGGTCAAGGAAAAAGGGAAGACAGTGGCGGCAGCAAAGGTTGAGGAAGAAGGGCCGACGATGGATGAAGGAGGTGATGACGGAGAAGGGATGTCGTGATTGAAGAAGATGGACGCCAGAGGCTTTGTAATGACGGAGTGTCCGTGAACAGTACAGGTCGACGACTGAGGGGAGGAGTTCTACTTTGGGAGGAAAGGATAAATTAGTCAATAGATAAAATAAATAGGGGTATCATGGCCAAAAAATCTCACTTCCATGGAAGTGAGATAGGTTCCATCGGTCTACCCATGGAACCCATAGAACCCATTTTGATGGAAGTCTCACTTCCATGGAAGTGGCTTCCAACATAACAAACAATCAAATTTTACAATTCCACTTCCATTCTCAATTCTCACCTCTCAATTCCAACATACCAAATGGGGCATTAGGTCTATATGTCGCGACCATTCCATGATTATGTTGAGACTTTGAGTTAATTACATTGCAATTTGATGTGTTGATACAACTTCTGGATTTACACCTACGTGGCAACTATAAGTACTAAGTCGCGACCTTTAAAGCATAGTGGCACTTCCTAACTTGTATTCCTTTCTAACAATGAACTGCATCTTCTTCAATGCTCCCTCTGAATCTCAAAGTCTCCTCCAAATGCCTATAAACAAAAGCAAAGAGCTCTGTAAAGATTTAACAACTAAGGATCAAGGCATTTGCAGTTGAAAGAGCTAAATGACCCCTTTTTACCCTAATATCAGCAAAATGCAATGCATCAATCAATGTGATTAAGAAGGTGCAAATGCAAGCAAGATGAGGGGAAAAGTGTTATAAAACACATAAAAAATGGTTAAGAAAACCATGTAAATAATGGGCTTTATCAGCAAATGAACTACCACAACTACCACTTAGCAAAAATATATTGAAGCAAACTTATTTGTCACCTACTTCCTCTGTTATACTATCACTTGCATTTATACTTCAGTGTTTAGTATTTACTCTTGTAAGAGAATTTGTCATATCAATCTTAATATTCTTCTGAGAGAAATTCATGTGGAATCTTGAAAGGTTGTAGTGATTGCAGTGATTAAGGAGGAGTGTATATTCATCTATATCGTGAGCTAGTAAGGGGCAATGTGATCTTCACGTTGTACTGAGGCACCAAGAGCCCATGAATCTTGGAAACACAATAGATTAAAAATCTTATAGGTTTTCTAAGAAATTGATGTAGGTCAAAAGGACTGAACCAGGATAAATTCACTGTGTTGTTCAACTTTCTCCATACTCTCCGTGATATCATGCTAACTCTCCATCTCATTAATATGTTTACTTACATTTTAATTGAAATTTTTTTTAAGAATTCAATTCACCCCCTCTTGGGTGTCATCTACTCTAACATTTGGTATCATAGCAGGTCTTCTTGTTAATAAATCCAATGATCAAAGAAGGATCCATGGCAGGAATGGGAGTCAGCATCTTGCCAGAAGGAAGCTCAATGACTAAACCACAGGGTTCAACTGTAAGAATTTCACATTTTGGAAGATAGAAATGATAAATTTTATGTCACTTGTTAACTGACATTAAAAGGTGAACAAAACAACTTCACTAGTTTACACGTCTATTTAAAAACCAATGTTAAAAGTTGTTTCTGTAGTATTGTTGTGGAGGGAGAGGGTCACCATCTTCATATGTTTAAGATATATAAGTTTAGTATTGAGTTGGAGCTGATGGATACATGTCTTACCTTCATATATCTCTTGGGAAATACAAGACCCCACACTAATGCCAAATATGTTAGTAACGGTTCCATAAAGCTGCAGGATATTCCTTTGGCTAGCTACTTAAGAATGATTCTTCATGAACTTGTTGCCCTTTCAATGTGGTTTTGTTTCTGGTGATGTTTGCACTTTTATGAGAGACTAAGAGAGAATTGTTCATGTATACGCTTTTTAGGTGTTAGAGTGTTCAAGTGAAATGGAAAGAATCGGTACTTGCATCACTCTAAGACAGATTCTTTGGTTATACTGAGGTGTCTTCTAGTTCAAATGGAAACATTGTCACGGTGTCAAGGTTAGTGGTGTAAAATGGGGTGTTGTTTTGGTGTTACACATAGGAATATATGGCTAGCTGGACCATGAACGTATTATGAGGTTATCTTGAGTTTCTAAGGACTTTCAAAGCAAAAATGATGGTGTGTGTAGCTTGAGCTAGCATCAACATGGAGGAAATATAAAATGTTCAGGAGGGTTGTTTGCTCTGGTGTACCTTAGTAGAGGGTTGCATCAAGATTAATGTAGATGGAGCACAAGGTAATGTGTTTGATTCTTTAACATGTGAGGGAGTCTTCCGTTATAATGAAGGGAAGCTATTATAGGGTTTTATGGTATATTTGGAGGGATGTAACTATTGAGTTTTGGGCTCTCTTCTTATGTGGAGAAAAGACCAATAATTGAGACTCACTTGTGTCTCAATTATTGAAGTGGAGAGGGGGAAAATTAGGTCAAAGGGGGAAGAGGTCTTATTTAGAAGAAAATATGGTCATTTTTTATAGAATAAGAGATAAAGTAATTTTCACAAGTTCACAAGATAGATTTGGCAAAATGGAGTTTACACATACTTTAACCGTTGGATTTGGCTGATATTTTGTATGTAGGTTTTTGTCTTCCAATGTGTCATTCTGAACGGTTGGATCGCCTATTTGTTGCCTAGTGTGAGAGATATTGAGCTCACACATTTTGGATATATATTTTTAGTTTCTTTATTCTCTATTGTAAGCTTCTACCTTTGGTGGTTTGACCGATTGTTTGGGCATGTTTGTGTATTTAATTGTAACTCTCCTATAACCCCATTGGGATCATAGTGGATTTGATTTTCCTTCATCTAGACGAGCTATGGTTTTTACCCTTGAAATGAGGGTTTTCCCACATTAATAATTCTAGTATCTCTTTACTATTTAATTTCTACCATATATTTATTTTTTTGTTTCCTAGGAGACTCTTGCAAGTTATGGGAAGATTTAATATTAGTTGCGCTCTACTAACAATAACAACTTAACAACCATCATGTGGGGAATGAAAATTGCATGGGACTCCAGTTTAAGATGGGTGGAGATGGAGAGTGACACTGATGAGGTTATGGGTTAGGTGTCTAGTGACACACAAATGCATAATGGGAACGCAATGCTGGTGGAAGAGATATATTGTCTTCTTTGTTGGGATTGGGTGACATTAGTGCATCTTGCTTGAGTGATGCAAATGAGTGCATGGTTGCAAAAGACGCATTGGGTGGTCTACCAGGTCTCTGTTGTAAATAGTTCAGATAGGTAAATGGGCTTTAGGTCCCATAAGCCCAAGATGTTTACAGAAAAGCTCTATAAACAAGAGTTCACTAGTTGTACATTGTAATGGATCTTCAATAACAGAGTATTATTTAGTGATTGCATTTATGTTCTTTGTTATTAAACATGGTATCAAAGCCTAGGTTGCTTTCCAAGATCCATCATCTTCTTTGATGTAGATAGGGCCCAAAGTCAAGAAAGATAGTCCACCCCCACAAAGACTTGGAGCACTAGTAGAAAATCAAGATCCAACCCTAAGGTCTTTTACGCACATGTTTAGCAAGATCAACGAGCACACACAACAAATCAAGAACCTGACAACAAGGAGAAAGAAAGCATTAAGAAAGCACCACTCTGGAGTCCAAGAACCAGGAGAAGAAACCTTGGACTCGATTGGAGATTCACGACAAAACTAGAAGGACCTAAGGTTTTAAAAGATCTGAGTAGAGCAGTAAGACACCTCCACAGATGTGAGCGGCAAGACGCCTATGTAGGCATCGGCAACAATGTCTGATCAAGAAGAAGATTGTGCTACACCCTTCAACCATGGCTTCCACAATCATGAGTGTCACTGGTAAGGGATAGAACTCACGATAGGGTTTTCAAGTGATCTGAATAGAGCAGTAATGAATACTTCTCCTCAAACATGAAACCCTCACTTTCCTTCTCCTACAAAGATATAATGCAGGTGCCAGCAAAGGTCGAGAAGAAGCTAGTAGAAAAGAAGCCGACTAAGAAGGTACCTTTAGAGAAGAAGACCAAGGCTGAGAAGAAGATAGCAAAGGAGGATCATGACAAGGGGGGGAAGCAGGCCAAGAAAAGCAATATGATGAGATAAAGATCAATGACGAGATTGAAGAAATCAAGAAAGAGATAAAATGCTTGTCGTCTAGATTGGAAACACTGACTTAAAAAAAAAAGGTGAACAACAAAGGAGTTAGAATCATAGAGGCTGTCGAAAATGGGAAGGAAGCCATCAACGTTTAAAGAGCAAGCCAGGAAGGAAGAACAAGGATGTCCTAAGTGTGTCCAATCTAGAAACAAGGGTTGATGATGCAGAGCTTGAAGATAATGAAGTTTATGCAATTGATTTTGTAGCAAGCGAAATCGAAAGCTGCTGATGTTGTGACTACAGTAGTCCAAAATAACCCACAAAGTCAAGAACATGTTATGAAAATTAATATTTTTGAATCTCTTATTTCTAATTTAAGTTTATATCCTAATATGAAAGTTCGAACTAAGGCACTTGGTGCAATATCTTCATTGAATCATCACCAAAAAAAAAAGGAATCATTGAATTTCGACTTGGAAATGGTTATGCATCCTTAAAAGAAGCATTATCCTTGAAAATGTGAGGTTTCAAAGGAAAGCCCTAAACTTGATCCACAACCTATGCATGAAAATAGTTCAAATTGCAGCATACTTCAACAGCTAGGATTCCCCCAATTGATGATTTACCTTGCCTCGAGTGAAGATGTAGATGTCAGAGAAGCTGCTCTTCGAGGCCTTCTTGAGCTGACTCACCACTAGACAGATGGCGTTGTTGCCATATTACAGGAAGATGATGATAAAATGAAGCAACTTCTTCGAGAACATATAAATGGTACCAGCAACCATTTAGCCACCAATGAGAAGTATCAAAACTCGTACTTAGAGTTACACTAGGAACATGAAACCGTTGTTCAGAAGGATATGCCTGTTCAAACAATCAAGAACCTAAAATACTTTCAAAATAGTAGGAAAAATATTCAAATAAAATTGTTAAGCAAGTTAGGATTTTTTTTTAACTTGTATAACCCAAACTTGAGGGGAAGTGTTGTAAATAGTTCAGATAGGTAAATAGGCTTTAGGCCCAGTAGGCCCAAGAAGTTTACAAAAAAGCCCTATATATAAGAGCTCAACAGTTGTACATTGTAATAGATATTTAATAATAGAGTATTATTTAATAATTGCATATATGTTCTCTGTTATTTAACACTCACTAAATTTTCAGCCCCAATCGAGTTCCTACATCAAGTTTTAGAAAGAGATGTAACAATCAACATCAAGTACCTCTAGAGTCCTATTTATAAGTTTCTTCTATCATATTTCACATTTAACCATTAGTCTCTTATATGTATTAGATAGAAAGTGAGGATGAAACCCTTTATTTAGCAGAAGCTTTCCATATATTTTACATTTTTTCCTAATCTATTTGTTTATTTGAAAGTCCATTGTAAATTCAAATATTAGAGAGAAATAGCATTAGGAGATCTCAGAGTGATCATATGTGGATAATCAAGGTTGCTTGTTTCAAAGGAAGACATTAAATGTTATGTTTTGGTTAGGAAATACAAGAAATATTTATATATTCTAATGACACGTTATACATACTCTTTCTAATTAAAAATGTTCTAACTGTCTTTTCTTATGGATCGGGAATATTTATTTGATTTGGGAGGGTTTTAAAAAAAAATATTAAAGTACCACACCCTGCACCAAAATCCAAAGCAATTCTGATAAAAATTATATTTGATATGGGATTATGAGATAAGGAAAAATGGAGGATAGATCTAAAATGTTCAATGGCGTCACTGCAAGTGTAAGATGGAGGAGATCTGAGATGCTTGTTGACATCCAATGGAGAGGAGAGGAGATCTAAGATGGTGTCGTCAACTGAATCGCCAAGTGAAAGAGAGTAGAAAAATGAATATATGGATAGCTGAGAGAGGTAAGACGAGAGAGAGTGACGAAAGAAGAAGAAGAATGACAAAGGAGACATGGGTGCCAGAAAGGTGAAGATTGAAGAAGATGGAGAATGAGAAATTAAAGAGAAAGAATAAAAAAAAGAATGGGTGAGGAAGTGTCAGGTGGCGCTGAAGGACAGTGGGAAGGAGTAAATTGAGAAGTTAGGCCTTTTTAGGTGAGTTTTAAAATTTTATATAAATATAAAAAATTAATAAAGTGTCACCTTTTACATGTACGAATCAAACTGGGGATTTTTACATTAATAAAATGACTCATCCACCACTAAACCAAAAGGTTAAATTTGTTATATAAATAAAATAATTAATATATTATAACAAAATAAATTTCAAAAATTAAAAATATATAAGGATAGGTACAGGCAGCCCAAGGTTGAATCCATAGCCCATCCATTTATTTCACTACACCATCCTATTTAAGCCCTCTCGTTACGAATCATTTTTAGAAGGATTTAAATAGATAAATTTTTCTCTAGACCGAATGATGCTTATCACATAAAAAGGTAAAAAAAAAAAAAACACACACACACACAGAGCTAAGGGAATGCTCCTATTTCATCTCAATTTCATTCATCAACATAGGATGCTCCCACCATCACTTGTTATTATAATACGTGTTTAACCATTTAACATGTACCAATAAAAAGTATTTACTACCTCCGTTAAGAGCTGGATAATTTTTTTTTTCCAGAGAAAGAAACTTCATTAAAAAAACGACAAAGCAAAACGAAGGGAAAAAAACAAAAACAAGACAAAAACAACAACTAGACAAAAACTATCCATGGTCATTAGGAATAGAAGCAAAATCTTTCTCCATAAACTTTCTCAGAATAGCAGGAGGTCTCCACACCCAATCAAACAGACACAACCCCTTCAATGAAGCTTTAGCAACCCAGTCGACCACCAAATTTGCTTCCCTAGAAATCCACAGAAATTCGTGGTTTCTAATTAATTTCCTTTTTCCAAGGACATTTTAAATTAAGATATCACCTCTCCAATTCGTGGATTGACTATTAGACTCAAACATCACCTCATCAAGATGGTTATCAATAGCATAAGCAAGGCCTTCAAGCAAAGCCATACATTCTATCATAAATAGAGACTCTGACATAACCTTTTTACTAGACCCATCTAAAACCCAACCACTCGAATCACAAACCACTATTGCAACAATGGTTGAATTATTCTCTCTAGTAAAGGCTCCATCAACATTAATTTTTAAAACATTAGCTGTAGGTGGCTACCACTTTTCATTGACTTGCTGAGTTGGCATAGACAAACCATCAGCCCCTTGCATCTAGCCATAAGCCTCCCAATACTCTTATAGAAGATATCCTGCTTGTGTAAAGGTGAAAACAGGGTCAAGAGTTAAACTTTGATAAATAAAGTCACATCTCCTTTTCCAAATCTGCCACAACATCATAGCAAGATATGCTTTTTGCCATTTAGACATATTAGCATTACATAGTAACCAGTTTATCCAGACATTAATATCATTCACATGCTCATCATGAAAATAGAAGGAGAAACAGCTACCAAACCACAACAACTTAACCTAGTCACAAAAGAGGAAAAGATGGGATGTTGATTCAGATTTATTTTTACAAATAAAGCACAAGTTAGCCACAACACAATTACATTTTTGCAAATTTTGCATTGTGGGTAGAGCATTAGATAGTAATCTCCACATAATAGTCCTAATTTTATAAGGGACCCTCAACTTCCAAACCTCCTTCCACATGCTCCTACGGCTAAGATTTGAGGATTCAGTGAAAGAAATCTCATTATCACTAACAATATCCATAGCAACCCTATAACCATCCTTGACAGAATAAGTACCTCTAGATCCACCCGTCCACACCCAACCATAATCTCTTTTTGATTTTTCAGTTCGAACATTTTTGATTGCACAACATTCATTCATGGAAAGAAAAGGCTCAACCAGAGACAAATCCAACCCTTCATCCTTTAACAACTCAGACACCCTAAGATTAGTCAAAGATGGAAAAGGACAAGGGGATAGCAATTTAAAACCACAAAGTTCTTTAACCCAAGGGTCACCCCACACTTTTGTATTTATACCATTACCGATGCTTGACAAAATATTACCATCAAGCACCTTCCTTCCTTCAATGATACTACTTTGAATCCATGAGGCCCTTCCACCCTTCTTAGCTTCTAAGAAATTACAATTTGGAAAATATTTTCATTTGAGAATTTTAACCCAAAGTTGATCTGGCTCCCTTAGAATTCTCCACCCCAATTTTGCCAACAGAGCAAGATTAAAAGCTTCAAAATCTTTGAAGCCCATCCCACCATTCACCTTATCCTCTTTTAACATTTTCCAGGAGACCCAATGAATTTTCCTATAATTATCATATTCTTTCCACCGAAAACTAGATATAGTTTGATCAAGTTTAATCAGAGAAGATTTTGGGAAGAGGAAACATGACATAGGATAAACAGAAATAGAATTAGCAACTGATTTCACCAATACCTCTCTTCCAGCCTCAGATAAAAAAATTTTCTACTAGCTCTGCATCCTCCTCTTGCCTCTTTCAATAAAAAAGTTTATAGCTTTAGATTTGGAGTTGCCCCATGTAGTTCCCTGGTAAATCCGTTGTAGCAATTTGAAACAAGTGTCCAATCTCTTCCTTCAAAATATCAGGGACAACATTAGAAAAATAAATGCAAGATTTATGAATATTCACAACCTGTCCAGATGCCTTACAGTATGATTCCAAAACATATTTCATGTTTCTGCAATTTTCAATATTTGATTGGAGAAAGAAAACAAAGTAATCAGCAAATAGGGAGTGGGTGATCAAAGGATAGCCAGGAGCTAAACTAATTCCTTCAATAAGACCTCTTGATTCAAATTTCTCAATCATTTTGGAAAGCACATTACCAACAAGGATAAATAAATAAGGAGATAAAGGATCCCCTTGCCTAAGACCCCTCATTGGTAGAACTTCAGAGACACGCTTCTCGGACAGCATAATCGAGAAATGAACAAAAGACAAGCACCAAAAAATTCTTTTAACCTAGTCATTCCAAAAGCCCATTTTCACTAATTTAGCTACCAAGAAATCCCACTAAATCCTATCAAAGGCCTTATTCATATCTAATTTCAATGCAAACTCCTGAGCATTTCTTTTGGTTTTCAAATGGTGGAAGGCTTCATGGACAACAATAATGTTGTCTTCAATCAGCCTCCTAGGCACAAACGCTCTTTGATTTTTAGATTTCAACTTGCCAAGGAAAGGCTTGAGCCTATTAACCATAACTTTTGAAAAAAACCTTGTAGGAGAAATTACAAAGACTAATAGGTCTATAATCACCCACACATTTAGGACAGTCAATCTTAGGAATGAGTACTTGGTCAGTTTTGTTGATATCATCTAAAAGAAATCCTTCACTAAAAAATTTTCTAATGAGAGAACATACTTGATCACCAATTATATGCCATTCCTTCTAGTAGAAGTTGCCAGTAAAGTTGTCTGGCCCAGAAGCCTTAGAGCCCCCTAATTCAAACACTGCCTTCTTCACCTCATCATATAAGACTTCAGTCATGAGCATACAGTTGTCTTGATTAGTGACAAGATAATCAACAAATTCCAAAATATCATTGAAGTTCCCTGAGTTGTTAAAAAGATTATCATAAAATTCTTGAAAGCAATATGCAATCTCAACATCTCCTTCAGCCCAAGTATCATCAACCTTCTTTAGCTTAGTAATTTTGATTTTGCATCTACTTCTAATAGTAGACATATGGAAAATTTTAGTATTTTGATCTCCATATTGAAGCCATTGAACTCTAGATTTTTGAGCCCAGTATATTTCTTCTTGCTCCCATAGAGAATTTAAATTCTATTTTAAGGTAGCAAGTTCTTGAGCTGTTTCGGCTTTCCATTCTTTTTCCAAGAAAAACTGAATTTCCTTCATAAGCCTATTAATAGCCTTGCCACTATTTTTAAACTCCCTTTTACTCCAATTAGATAACATGCTACTGAGAGCATTTAAATTTGCCACAAAATCTAAAAGAGCAGTATCAATACTATCTCCATGCTAATTGTTTCTAATTAGATCCTCAAACTGGGGATGTGCAATCCATCTAATATCAAATTTGAAGAGTTTAGGAGTAAGAGAGTCATAGTGCTCATATTCAATGAGAAGAGGGCAATGATCAGAACCAACAGCATTTAAAACATGGCATTGTCCTCTAAAAAATTTTGTTCTCCACAAACAATTAGAAACAACTCTATCTAAGCATCCCTAATAAATTCTTCTCCGTCTCTATTTGTAGCCCAAGTAAAGAAACAACCTTTTGAGATAATTTCCATTAGTTCACAATCAGATAGGAACCTTATGAATCTTTCTAGGTCTCTATCCCTAAGTACGCGACCGCCTTCTTTATCAGAGTAAGAAAGCATCTCATTGAAGTCTCCAAATAGGATCGAAGGAACCTCACCAGTAGGTTTTAGTCTTTTCAAATGATTCCACCATTGCATTTTTAAACTTATATCAACAGGCCCATAGATGCAAGTTATTGATCCAAAATTTTTCCCACTACAGCAAACATTATCAATGTGTATGTAATATCTATCCACAATCCCAATATTAACAATAACATCATCCTTCCACCACAAAGTTTAACCTCCTGACCTTCCCATAGGATCAAAAAGAGCAGAATTAATGAAACCAAGCTTGCGTTTAATTTTCTCATCTCTATCCCTTTTCATTTTTGTTTCAACTAAGAAAACTAGATTAGGATTAAGTGTCCTAATTAGGAACCTTAAATGATGAACTATCATGGTGGTCCCCAAACCCTGACAATTCCAAGCTAAGCAAATCATTATTCACTGGTGGCTATGTATAGCCAGCCACCACACCCTCCATCAGTTTGCAAATCTTCCACCCCTAGTTTGTGAGAGTTAGAAGACTCACCTTTAAAGAGACTTTGCTTAGTCTTGCTTTTCTTCCTTGGTTTCTTTTCATCCTTCAAAGATTTTCGTCCTTCTACAAAGAAGAGAGAACCAGTAAAATCAAAAGGGGCTTTTATGAACCATTCGCTCTGCCATCGTTTAATCTCTTCCTTTTCTTGTTCCTTCTGATACGCCAATACAACCTCCTCTCTCTCCTTGATTAAATCCAGTTCTTTGCTTTTGGCCTTGCCTTGCTAGGGGAATCAAAACTAGAGTTCTTTCCTCTTTTAGCAATAGGTGATTCCCATTCATCAAGAGCATTTCACTTAAGAAGAACTCGGTTGAGTTGATTGGTTATTTCTGCTATTTCCTAACCATTGGCTGGAACAATTACACTCAAGTTCTCCTGCGTCTCATCATCGTCTGCAGCCATATCAACGCAAAAACTGTACCCCTGTTGATTAACACCGAAGACCACACTTTCATACTTTTCCAAAAGACTTGTAGGCCTATCTCTTCTCACCCATGTTCTCACTTTAGGGGTGATAAAGCTTTAGTTGTATAGGCTCTCACAAAAAATTGTATAGATTCTGGATATGAGTGCACTATAATGGTGCAATCTGGGTTGTGTTCACTTCGAGGAGCCTAAATGATTCTCAGTAATCTAAGTGACAAAACCGTGCCGAAAGGTAAAAACTAGGGATTGAATACTGAATTAAATTACAGAAAGTAGAACTAAGATCTTTATGGATTTTTCAAGTTATAGAAAACTAGAAATCACATAAACAATAAAAATGGGTAGATTGAAAACTCAATCGATGGAATTTCCTTTTAGAGTATTGATTAAGCCTTCATCACTTCAAAAAACTATGGGGAAATTTATGTTGAAAACCATACCCTAATTAGTTTAGAAAACCTTCCAAACTTAGGTGAAATTAGTATGTTAATGAGACCCTCGACCCAAAGGCTCACAACAACTCTAACCAACCTCAAATTTAGCTCTTGGTTGAGATTGTTACAATGGTATCAAAAGCTCGAACACAACAACCTATTGTGCTAGCGGGTTATGACATTTAATCAAAACCGAACTTTGATTGAACGAAACCAAATTCGCCAGACTAAATGAAGGATTCCCATTACAAAACAAATACCAAGAACAAAACTCAGAATCCAATCCATAGTAGTAATGTGAGCAATAATGGAGCCCAACTCTCATAGCAATCTAGAGATTCTAACTAAGAATAACTGAAATGATATAAAAAAACAATGGAAATGATGAAGTAAAACTCCCCAAAAATCGAAATTCGGGGTATAAAACCTGATTCTGTCTCAAAGGCACTTTAGTTGCGACATATACTCATTTAAGTCTTGACCTATTGGTATTTAAGTCATGACACATAAGACAAAACGCACAATTTCATTTAGTTGGCCATTTCTCTGCAATTTCCTCGAATTTAAGTCCCCTTGAGATATTTTCCTCTTGACTCTTTGACTTGAAAAATCATTTTAGGCTCTTGTATAATCTAATTCCGACTCATCAATGAGAATTAATAAAAATAATGCACAATTAGATATTTTTGTCTCTACGAAAATGCTTAATGAGAATTAGCATCCTTAAAAATATATTATTTCACATCGAAACATGTATTTTAAACCAGTTAATTCCTCTAAAGTCATGCAATCAGACATGAATTACTGTAGTAAACTTGGTCAAATCAACTCCCCCACACTTAGACATTTTCGCTCTTGAGCAAAATGAAAAGAGAATATGCAACAGTTGTGAAAAGACTAGAGTTGGGCACAAATGATAACAAGTGCTCTTCTCAACTATCGAGCATACATCAAAAACCAACTGTAACTTGACTAATCCATGGGATGAAAGTGAAGGATCAAATAGCAGTGCTCTCATACAAACAAAAATGGTGAGGAAAATTATGCCTCAAAACAATCAACTAACCAAAGAAAATGAGCATTAGAGATCACTCGTAGGATGAACTATATCCCTCAACTCACCTTAACTGGGTTATTTTCTCTCATATCCACTTGATAAAACGAACTACCATAAGCTTGTAATGGTTCTACTATCTCCACTAAGAATGCAATGATGCATTGAATCAAAAGGACTTTAAGGGTTGTAATGCGTGAATGAATGCTGAATAAAATGAATGATAGAATGAAATGAGATGAGTACCAACATCCAAAATTAATTTTCCAACTAGCCTTTACAATGAGGTTCTTGAAGTGTGAGATTCTAACCTCAACCACCAAGGAGTTAGCCTTACTAAAAAGATTGAAAATTTCTCCATCAATGTATGCACATATTCTTTTCTTTTCCATCCTTTTTCTCTCTCTTTTTTTCTTTTTAATAGCAACTTTTTTGTTTTTTTCTTTTTCTTTTTTTTCCTTTTTTTTTATCCCAAGAAAATAAAGTACTCACTATAATTATTGTAGTAATGACGTAGTTGGAGCCTTGAACAAAACAAGCAGGTTTTGGTACTTGAAATCGAGAAAGGCTCAAAGGGGTGACAATGGTTGAATTCAAGTGGCTTGTGTTTGGGTGAAGGGTTTAGAAATGAATGCCTTGATCCTGTTCAACACACTAATGCACATCAAGCTTTGACAAAGAACCAGAACAAGTTCTAGAGAACGTAAAATCAAGGGGATTAATCACACTATAAAGGAATTTTGGCCCAAATAACTTCCAACAGGGTTTTATCTCTCATGATCATTCACAACGATCAATTGAATGCAAGATTAATCCCAATGCATGAATAGTCTCACTAAAATTGTAAATCGCAGAACAAAAGCTACTCGATAAGTTTTGATCACCCATGAATAAGTCAAGAAAAGTCTAACAAGACAAAGTTCTTTTGAAGAAATAAGCATGAAAGGTCCAAATGTGGGTTTGTTCTAACTAGACTCCTGCTTAGCACTTAATAAGCATGAAAGGTCACAACCTTAATAACCTATGTCGCGACTAAAAATGTACCAAGAGCAATGCACGCACAGAATAAAGCATGTAGGTCGCAACTTTTTATTCCTAGGTCGCGACCCAAAAAGAAAATAGATGTCAACCCTAAGTAAAGCAGGAGCAAACAACATAAACACTCCCTCCCCAACACTCAAATGTTACAATGTCCTCATTGTAAAAAAAATAATATGATATAATTACAAAGAAATCACAGAACATAGAGTGTGAGCGAAATGAATCATATAACAGTCAAAGCAATTAAAGAGGTTCATGCTAAATTTAGCACCGTTGAGCATCATAGGAAAGCCAATAGTCTATACTAGTATGCATGCAGGAAACAACCAAAATTTAGCCTGGCTAACAGAATACAGGAAGCAACACAAAAGAACATGCAAACAAAATCAACACGAACCAAAACAAGACAAACAACCAAAATAACAAACTTCTATCTACTAGAGGGTTTCTTTCCTCATGCAAATCCACCAGTGCAGCTTACATGTAATATCACCAGCTAATCAAAATGATATAGGATGAGGAGAGGAAAGAAACAACCTGAGATTACGTCTTTGGAGGCTTGATGTAGAAAAGCTTGAGGAGATGTCCATTGGCTAGGTGTGTGGTGTCATCTTCTCTATCTTTGTGCTCAAAGGCTCCATAGCCAAGATCTTTAGTAATGGTGTAAGGTCCATCCCATTGCTCTTTCAGTTTCCCATCTCCAAATTTGAAGGGGGCTTTGAATTTAATCATTGTGCCGCCGACCTTGAAACTCTTCCTCAAGATCCCACTATCATGAATGGCCTTACACTTCATAGACAAACCGATTCCATAGAAAGGAGGGGGGATAGAGCAAGCAGGTGGGATTATGGATTATCAAAATGGACCATACTTATATCAAGTTCGTCATATCAATTATGTCAAGTTCTCCAATCACACATATATGCATATCTTTTTTTTTTACATGTGGATTTACAGTTAAATGATAATATTTTAAAAAAAGAATACTTAGCCACGAATGATTGAAGAATTTAATATAAAGAATATAAGTGACATTCTCTCTTTTCTGAGAAATACTTGTATGCTCTTGGAGTGTCACGCCATCCATACTCTTTCGATAAAAATGTTCCACATGCTTTTTCTTATGGATCCCACAAAAGAGAGAGAGAGATGATTAAAAGAAATTTATGGGGTATAAGATCTTCAAAAAACAATGGTAAATGAAATATTTTTATTAGAAAATGAGCATAAATGACATGGCACTCCAAAATTATGTAAGTATTTCTCCTCTTTTATCCACTCATTTTCTCTCATCTCTTTTCTCATTTGTTCCCTTCCCATGTCCTCTCTATAAAAAGTGCATATTTGGAAAAAAAAATTACACCTCTAAGACATTTATTACTCTTAATTAATTTTAACCAACAATTCTTTGTGCGTCATTTGATAGTTGTTTTTTATTAAAAGGACCAGATGAAGTACATAGAAGTAGGTTTGAATGTCAGTTTTGACAATACGGAAAAAAAAAAAAACACAACTTTTAATTATGTCTTCCATATTTAAATACTACCCGTATCCCAATCTATAAATTCCTATTAATTGAATTGTGATGTTTGATAAAGTTGTTAAAATTAGTTAAAAGTAAAAAAATATGTAGGAAATAAACTATTCTTAAATATGCCCTTACTTATGAATAGGTAAATGTGAGAGAGTAATATGAGAAAAATAATGAAAGAAAATGTATGCAAATAATTAATTAGAAGTAACATTGCTAAAAATGTATTTAACATATATTCATGCATAAGTGTATGGATAGATGGATGGATGTATGCTTTGCATTAATTGAGGCCCATAACAATCATACTCACCCACAAGCCCACAAAACATATTACAACCATTCACAATAAACTTTTTAGTGATAATTAACCATCTTTTTTAATGCCAATAGATGCTTAACCATCTATTTAATACATGCTAAAAATAAATAATTAACCATCCATTTGATATCAATTTCAAACTCCATAGATATTCATTCATACACCACCATCTTCCCAAATATACTGAAAACATAGTTCTTAGGCTGCACATTTCAAGTTCACTTGGCATCACAAACGATAAAACATTCAATAATTCAAAGTATCCCAAAACATAATGAAATTATCAATAAAAAAACTAAGCTCAAAATATGACAAAAGGGCATAGGTGGCAATAATACATCAAATAACACATGTTGAAAAATGGGATGGTCCACCCTTAATGGATTAAACTCAATCTATTAACTTGGAGAGAAAATATAATAAATAAAAATCTAAGGTAGAGAGGGTTAATATTCGTCCAAAAGATTAAAGTTTAAACCATCTAGAGGGAACATGTATTCCTAATTTGGCAGAAAGTAGTTTTTTGAACTAAGAAAACTACTCCTTTTGTATTCTCTATAAGTAGAGAATAAGCGATAGAAAATGGACGTCTTTTTCAAATACAGTAGAACAAAACATTCCCCTTTTTTTCCTAACACTTTCTTTAGTCTCTGTGTGTTATTGCTATGTAGTATTACTGAGTCCTTCACTGTGATCAGATTCATGTGAGTACAAAGAGCAACCAGTGCGAATCTCTAGATATGCTCTAAAACCTTCAATATGATATATAACAAATGAGGCTTTACAATACAAATAAAAGCCTCAGGCTTTGCAATACAAATAAAAGCCTCAGGCTTTGCAATATTATAGTTAGATGTACCTGTATTTGATTGGGCATTATCTGTTAAGAAATATTTTAAATTGAAGTTAAACTTGACAAAAAGCTAACCAGGGATTCGTCTCCAGCCTCTTCTTGTTAATATAATCTTTAAATTAGAATTTATTTTTTGTATAGTTAATTCTTCTATATATCAGCATGTGGACTAACGTAATTTGATTGCTTTCTATTGTCATTTCAGAAATAGTTTTATATGATTTCAGCAGATTCAATTATCTAAAGTGATGGCCTAACTCTGATTATTTTTTTTCCTTGGTCAGTAAGTAATACATTAAAAAATAGCGTTGTCTAACAAAAAATACATAATTATTTTTTTTAAAAAAAAAAGACAGGAAAAGCATATCAAATTAACTTCTTGTCAAACATTCTAATGACCTTGTAACCTAATATCATTGATGTTCCTCTATAAATTAGAGGTCACGGATTCGTTCCCATTTATAGCAACAGGCTATTGGTCTTGCCTTCTAATTAAGAAAATAATACTACTATTCAATAAAAGAGAGATGGGTCAGATGATTTCCAATCAAAGACAAACCTTGCTACTCAAATACAGATGTATATATATCCCTAATTTATAAAATGGAAATATGTACTCCTATTTTATGTATGTGTGTGTATGTGTAAACGAGTTAGCGTTCTATTTATTAATTGACTTGCTAATTTGGTCAATTAAACGTACATGTCATGATTCATGGGTTGATTTTATTTTACCTCAATTTCACGGTTTAAAATGTACAAGAGTATTGATATTTTCATAAGCAATACTCTTTCAATGTCCTTCCTATGAGAAATTAAAGAAGTTAAATAAATCACTTTAAAGCATTTATATAATATAATTATACATATAAATATTTATGAGATATCATGTAATACATACTATAATTAGTAATTTATTTAGCTTCATTAATCTTATCAAATTAATCAACCAAGTTTTATATTAAAGATCCAATGCAGTACTATTTTTATAACAATATAACATCTAAAATGAGAGAAATACTTACATACTCTTGGAGTGCCACATTATCCATATTCTGCCTAATAAAAATGTTCCAAATATTCCCTATTATAAATCTTATATCCCATAAATTTCTCCTAATTATTTCTCCTTTTCCATAATAAATATTTACTATAGTGGGTTATGTAATATTGATCTGGATACTTTAGGAAAATATTATAAATTCAGGAGATAAAGTGGATTGAGATCTTATATTTAGAACTAAATTCAACCTTAATTAGCTTCTTAAGATCTCAAGGGAGTATTAATTAATAAGGCATAAAAGTAGGCAAATTATTCGTTTTTTGTTTTTTTTTTTTTTTTGCCATTCATCTTTTAATAAAAGCCTGATTTCAAAATATAATTATTGCTTTCTACAACTTTCAAGAAGTTAGAAGTAAAATGACATGACTATGAAAAAATTACTCCTTCCGACAACTCACTTCAAATAATTCACCTGAAACAACGTATTGTAATTAACTCATTAAATATATTTTAAATTGAGAAAATTTCAACTTTACTAATATTAAATGAGGTTTTAAAAGAGAAAAAAAAATATAAAAAGTCACAATTAAACATTTATTGTATGGGTCAAATTGACAAATAGTCATTAATTAATTACTTGCCAAATGACTTATCTTATGAATCAAGATATTTTTTAAAAAAATAATTTATATTATGGATCTGTGGAGAGAGTACAATACAACTCTTATATTTTTGTACAGAAAGAGGCTCTAAAATATATCTTTGATGGAGGTCGTATAGCTGAGGGTTCTCACTTGTATTGTGAGTTATATTACAAATTTAGGTGCATATATGACTTCATGACTGCTGCAACTACCGCAGGGAAGAGGAGATGTTGTTTCTTAATGTTAGACTAACACATCGAAGGGCACCTATGCTCACCGGGAAGAATTAATAAGATCTAATCTGTTTAGATCTAATTTAAATGGTTCAAACTTGATTTTTTCTAGAAAATGATGATTTCTTAAATAAAAATTATTTTTAAAAAAATAATAATTAAAATATTATTTTTATTTTAGATTATATATCTATTGAACTAATTTTTTTTTAAAAAAATAAAGATTTCTAAAAAATTCTGAACAACCTAAATTATCCATATTAGATCTCCCTACTAAGCAAAGTGCTTAGTAGGGAAATTGGTTCAATAGAAGGTAGTGGGGATAGAGCAAGCCAGATTATGGCTTATCATAATGGACCATATTTATATCAAGTTCGTCATATCAATTATGTCAATTTCTCCAATCACACATATATACAAATATCTTATTATTATTTTTTACATGTAAGTTTATAGTTAAATAATAATATTTTAAAAAAAGGATGCCTAGCCACAAATGATTAGAGAATTTAATATAATGAATATAAGAAATATTCTCTCTCATATGTCTCTCTTATCTCTTTTCTAAGAAATATTTTTATACTCTCAGAGTGCCACGTCATCCATGCTCTCTTGATAAAAATGTTCCGCATGTTTTTTCTTGTGGGTCCCACAAACATCTTTTATAATTGTTTATAAGTGTATAAATGGATGGATGTATGCTTTGCATTAATTAAGGCCCATAATACTTAGTGATGGAAAAACATGTCAGCCCACTGTCCTCCCCAACCCGCGGATGGAGCGGGGGGGGCTAAAAGAGCCTGCCAGCCCTAGCCCACCAATAAAACACAATCAAAACTTTTTACACAATACAATATTATTTTATTTTGATCCAAAAAATAATATTATATCACTACATCTTCTTATAATTTAAAAATATATAAGTAATAATGTTTTATTGTAATTTTAAATATCTATATTATCATAGATAGTTGACATGAAAAAAAATAAAATATTTATACTATTTTTGAATGTATTAGGTGTTGTTTATCCAAAAAAATAGAATTTAGTATTACTTCTTTCTTTATAAAAAAATATTGAAATGAAAAAATGTAAATATATATATATATCACATTATTTTATTTTTTTTAAAAAAAAAGGATTAGGGGATTGGATGGGATTAGCTAAAAAACCCTTTTACCACCCCAGCCCTCCATTATTTGGTGGGCTGATGGGTTAGGCCCGTGCATACAATCATACGCAACCACAAGCCCACGAAACTTATTACAACCAATCACAAGAAATATGTTAGTGATAATTAACCATATTTTTTAATGTCAACAGATAATTAACCATCTATTTAATACATGCTAAAAATAAATAATCAACCATCCATTTAATATCAATTTCAGAATCCATAGACAGTCATTCATACACCACCATCTTCCCAGATATACTCAAAACCTAGTTCTTAGGTTGTACAACCCAAATTCAAGTTCACTTGGCATCAGAAAGGATAAAATATTCAATAATTCAAAGTATCCCAAAACATAACGAAATTATCAATAAAAGAAATATGGTCAAAATAAGTCAATATTCAATGAGGTGACAAAAGGGCCTTGGTGGCTATAATACATAGGGGGAATTACTATATGGTTCCATGCAAATGAATTAATATCAGAAATGTCATATTAACAACTTCTTGGAACTTTTTTTTATATTAATTCTTTTGCATAAGATCATACAGTAATTCCCTCTAATACATATAATTAAAAAAGGGGGATTGGACTGGCCGGTTCAGGACAGAAATCGACGAACCAATCATCGGTCTAGTTGGCTATTGAATAGGAGATCGGGTTGAACTAGTCAAATCGGTGGGCAAACTGGTCTGGTTAAAAAAGCCCTTTGAAGATTAAAAAAACACTGAAAAATGGTATCAGAGTGAAAAGATGTGATTAATTAATTTTAAAATCAAATACAATAATAAAACTATTGTTTAATTCTCTATTTTCTATTTAAAAGAAATTCGCATGAGGAAATAAGATAAAATTAATTCATTTTATCTCAATATTTTTTATCATTCATATTTAATTAAACTCTAAAAATTTAAAATATGAGTAAAATAAAATAATATTCTAAGTTTAACCTATTAATTTTTATAAAATAAAATATAATTTATTAAATTTTATTATTTTAATATAGCTAGTCTGATAATCTGACCCATCAACCTTTGAACCACTATCTCACTCGATTCAGTGTCTTGTCTATTTCTTTTAACCTTGATAATACATCAAATAACACATGATATATAAGAATTGAGGCTTTACAATATTATAATTAGATGTACCTCTATTTGATTGGGCATTATCTGTTAAGAAATATTTTAAATTGAAGTTAAACTTGACAACAAGCTAACCAGGGATTCGTCTCCATCCTCTTCTTGTTAATATAATCTTTAAATTACAATTTATTTATTTTATGTTAATTCTTCTATATACATCAGCATGTGGCTAACCTAATGTGATTTCTTTCTATTGTCATTTCAGAAATAGTTGTATATGATTTCAGCAGCTTCAATTATCTAAAGTGATGACCTAACTCTGATTTTTTTGTTTCCTTGGTCGGTAAGTAATACATTAAAAAAATAACGTTGTCTAACAAAAAAATACATAATTATTCTTTTTAAAAAGAAGACGGGAAACAAGCATAACCAAATTAACTTCTTGTCAAACATTCCAACGGCCTTGTAACCTAATACCATTGATATTCATTTGTAAGTAAGTGAGAGGTCACGTGTTCGTTTCCATTTATAACATTATGCTATTGGTGTTGCTTTCTAATTAAGAAAATAATACTAATATATTCAATAAAAGAGAGATGAGTCAGAAGTTTTCCAATCAAAGACAAACCTTGCTATTCAAATGCAGATGCATATATTCCTAATTTATAAAATGGAAATATATATACTCCTATTCTATGTGTGCTTCTGCATGTGTAAACGAGTTTGCTAGGGTTCTATTAATTAATTGACTTGCTAATTTGGTCAGTTAAACATGTCATGATTGATGGGTTGATTTTATTTTACCTCAATTTCACGGTTTAAAATGTACAAGAGTAAAGATATTTTCATAAATAATACTGCTTCATGTCCTTGTAGGACTAGTTGATTAAGTTAGAAAGATTAAAGAATCTAAATAAATTATTTTAAAGTATTTATATAATTTAATAATATATTTAAATATTTCTGAGAAATTATTTAATACATGCTATAACTGTTGATTTACTTAACTTCATTAATTTTTTAAATTAATTAACTGTGTTTTATATTAAAGATGGAATGTAGTGTTATTTTTATAACATATATATATATATCATCTAAAATGATTTGAAAATGAAAATGAAGGACTAAACTGTGTGATGTGAAACTACAAATATCCTAGACACAAACGGATCATGACGACAATTCAGGAATTGAAACGACAACTCATTAACAACGACAATGCGCCCTTCATTGTTGACCGTTGACCTACCTGGACTTTTTCTTAAAACAAAAAACAAATTGGACCATAAAACTAGGAGTGGGACAGGACACAAGCCCACACACTATTATTAGAATAATAGTTTTTTGTTGATAATATCTTCTAAGAATAATTTGAAAGGAACATGACATGTAGCCAAGCTGGCTAGCCTGCCTTAACACAAAAATTTCTGAAAAAGAAGAATAATTCTCTCCACGTGCCATTTGAAAATATCATTTCAACCAACTAGGGCTAGATACAGTGAAACAAATGGATATCTCCTAATGTGATGAATCAATATCTGAATTTACGTTAGAAGAGTTGCATACATTTAATATTGTATACCTCGAACTGGATTGCCTTCAATAAGAGAATACTTGTATTTAGCTAAGAAATCAATTGAAGAATAATTTTCTATTCATAATTCTAATTTTGTAAAGTAAATAATGCTTCTTTGATGGATTACTGTTGTAACTACTTTTGTAAAGAAACTAATGAGGAAAAAATATTTTAAGTTGAGTAAATTGTAGATGTTAAAATTGGGAGTTAGAGGAAAAAACAACAATTTTTTTAAAAAAAATTTTACACACCATGTACCACATGCGGTCTAAATATTGTACCTTTGACACATGGGGTTGAGAAAGCATGCCTTCTAAGCCATACGTAAAGCACATGGAACCGCGTGCTTTAGAAGTCAAATTTCTGAATAAAGATTTATACTTTTTAGACCTTACATTTATTTATTTAGATTGCTCATTTAGGTACGGTCTAATTGTTTTATTTTTGAATTGCCCATAATACGATTTAAAACGTTCTACTTTCTAATCCTATTTTATCTAAACCGTATATTTGTGCCGTCTAAATATTATTTTTTGTGTGGTCTAAAAATCGTTTTTTCCACTAGTGGCACTTGTTTGATGATGAACCTATAAGGGCCCTTCTGGTACCATGTATTGAATCAACATTTCCTATAATTGTTATGCGAAGACCTCTTCTGTGTGTTTGGTTAGCTCCTTTAGGTTATCAATTTTTTATCACGATTAATTACTCATACGAGGAGGAATTAGGTATCATATTTTCAGAGGTATGCATGATAGGGATTACAAAATATAAAAATATAAACGTGATTTTCTAACATTATCACAAAAAAGCCTGTAGGCCATTTTGAAAAAAGGCCGACCATGCATGATGAAGAGAGGGAAAGGAATTTTCTAAGAAAAGGGTATTTGTATCCTTTTATTTTGAAGTTAATTTAATAAAATATAAATAATCTCCTTGATCCATTTATTCTAAAATATCATATCGAACAAATGCATGGTAATTACCATCCCATTTCATTATACATTATCAATAATTCAATGAACTAAACCAGCCCTCTAAGTAACCGTGAATTGTAATGTATATTAGTGAGGTATGAAATTTATACTAAAGAAAGCTTGAAAACTCTTCAAATAATCTATCCTTTTCTTTGTTACATCAATCAAACCAGTGTATTAGATCGCACAATGAATATTTGGGGAAAACAAAATTTGGATCATTGTTCTATAAAGTTGCATGTGAACATAAAGATATTGAGACCATAGGGTGAAGCTTCAATGAGAACTTAGGTTTTCTAATAAAGAAAAAGCCATGGACTAGAGAAGAAATTATTTCCCAAATTTTTTTTAAAAACTAAGAAATGTAAAAACAAAAATAAGTAAATAATTAAAGTTATTTTGGTTTTTTAGATTTTACAAATTGGCAAGGTTCATAAAAGATAAGGCATTAAATCGGTCGAGACAATGATTCAAAAATTAGTGGGCCAAATCAGAGTCAACTCGGGATTAAGCCATTAATAATTAAAATAATATAATTTAATTAAAATAAGTAACAATGTACATCTTTTATTATAAAAATTAAATAGATCTATATATATATGTGAAATTCTTCTATATATATATATATATATATATTATTTTTCCTATTTTCTTTTTATTTAGAAGGGATGCACTATTAGCTTGAAATTCCTATCCTGACCTCTCATTTAAAAGAAGCTCTTAGCTATTCGACTATTTTGTTTTCTTTGTTTTTTTTTTTCGCCCCATTCTTCTTTCTCATTCAGCAGGTAACCCAACAAATCATTTCCTTTTATATTTTCTTCTTCTCTTTCCTTTTCACAAACTCAACAAATCTTTTCTTCTCCCTCCCACGTGAAGTGTAGTCTTTTCTCTGACGGTGTGGCCCCTTAACATGCATCACGGAGTGGGCTGCGGCAGGAGAGATTAGAAATATACTTCACTATTTTCTCTTCAGTTTTGAACGTTGGAAATTATGCCATAAGATCAATCATTACACTTTAAATATTTTAATTAATAAATTATTCATTTTTATTACCATAATTTTTGTATATTTTATTATGATAAATTATCCTTAGATAAATCATAGTGATTATCTTAAATATCAATTGTCGATCATTTGCGAAGGAGCAAAGATGAAATAAGGCTATTATAACTTTAAAATGTATGGAGATACTTGTTAAAGTTATACACACCTGTAAGACTACAAAATGTTGGATCGACCCCGTTGTGAAATAACTCTATGGATTTGTGTCATAAACTTGTCTAACAAATATTTACGTCATTGTACCCTTTGACTTGAGATCATTATTGATTTCTATATGAGTCGTTCAATTTTGATCTAGTCAAAAGTCATTTTTGACTGAGTAATGATAAAGACTATATTCAGACTTAATGGATTTCATGCAAAGGAATGTGAATGGTCAAGATAGGATTTGTCCCTCAAATTAGTAGAGAGATATTGCTAGGCATTTCGATGAGTGAGTCTGAAAAATGTATGGCCATACTTGAGTTAGACTATTTAGGGATTGAGAAAGAAGTGGTCAAAAATTAGGAGGATGACAATCTTCGTGCCTCATCATGGAGGGAAATGCCATGTGACTAAAGGGACGTAATATAATTATATGATAATTTGTATAGATTTACATATCCTCATGTGAATTAGGTAGTTGTAATGTCATGCTAGAAGCCACTTACGATTTGTGGGCTAGTATAGTCATTGGCCAACTGCCAACTTCATATGAGCCTATAGGGTCGCACACAAAATGGCCCAACACAAGCTGAAATATCCAAATTCATTGAATCAATATTCAATGAATATTTTTAGGAGGATATATATATTTTTTTATATATAATATATATTTTTTGTATATATATGTATATATTACATATATTGATATGTACATATATTATATATATGACAAAAATATAATATTTTGGATTTCTTTTTAAAAGATATATCGTTGATTTAATTTATAGAAATAGATTTAATTTATAGAAATAGATTAAATTTTGGATTCATTTTAAAAGATAGAATAAATCTTTAATTTATAAAGATAAATTAAATTTTGATTTAAAAGATAATAAGATCTTGGATTTAATTTATAAAGATCAATTAAATCTTGATCTATCTTGATATTATATCTTATTTTAATTTATGGAGATAAATTAAATCATATCCCTATTTGACTCCTTATTCAAATTAAATAAATTAGTTAAATTATATATGTTGGATAGATTTAGATAAAACCATCTTTATTTAATTCTTGGATTTAAAAGTTGCTCATAAGATTTGAATTTTAAAATATATAAAAGATAGATTTTGAAATTCAAAAGGTTAAGCTTTGAATATTTATAAATAGAAGGTTAGAGCTCTCCATTAGATATACATATGAAAAACGAAAAATAAAAAACTTGCAAGAGAAACTGAGAGTGAGAAAGAGATCCAAGAATCAAACGCAGAGTCATTAGCATGTGTTCATGTTGAAAAAGTCATTTGTGTAGATACCGGTAGAAGAAGATGATTGTAGTTGTTAGCTTCTTGAAACCGAGTAAGAAAAAATAAAACACTCCAAGAAAGGTATGCCTCTTGACTACAAGATTTAAAAGCATTCAACAGATTCTAGGAAGGGATTGGAACAATTTTAGGACTGGTTTGGATGGGAGAATTGGTAGGAATGGAATGGAATAAAAAGGAATGGAATGGAAATTTTTTTTGGAATGGAATGTTTGGTACGCATAAGAATGAAAAATGAGTTGATAGGGAAATTTTTGTTTGGTTAGATAAAAGTGTGGGTAGAGTAGGTAGGAAAATTGATTAAAATGTCAAAATTTCCCTTAATCATTAGTAAATGTAAAATGGAATAAAAAAATATATGCAGTCTGTTGTGTGATATCACTATCTTCTCCAACGCGAAAGTAACCCTAAAATATCCTCGCATGGAGGGTAAAGCTACGGATGGATCATCATCTACTATTACCAGCGGAGCTACAAGTATGCTCGTTATGATTTTCTTTGGACCTGGATTCCTTATAAATGGGTTATGCTTATTTAATATTGGTGAGGTCTGTCGACGACGACGCCATGTCTAGACTGTGGAAGAGGAGAGCATACTTGTCGATGTACTTATGGAGATGAAACTTAGAGGACAGTATATGAACAACACAGGATTCATGGCTGGTTACTTAACCAATATAGAACGGAGGCTTGAAGAAAGGATTGGAGGATGTGACTTGAAGGGCAATACTGATATACACCCTTACATTAAGAGGTTGAAGCATGATTGGGTAACAATGTTTGACATGCTATATGGCCCAATGGAAATAACTTTAGGTGGGACAATGTTACAAAGTCAATTATTGCAGAAGCAGCTGTGTGGAATGCCTATATTGCGGTAAGTTGCTAAGATGCCATACATGTATTTGTTTGATGTTGCTTACCCTTAGTGATATGGTATTCATTTGTTGACAAGTTCATCCTCGAGCTGCCAAGTTTAGGAACAAGCCTTTTCCAAACTTCAGAAATTTGTGCATTGTGTGGAGAAGGATGGGATAGATATACATGATGCATGCCCGTGGAAATGGAACTTGTATCTGCAACAAAAAAGAATCATAATATGTTGTGTATGGCTTTATTGCATGCTGGGTTGTAAATTGTGTTTCATTATGATTGTGGAATGTAAAATTGCGAGTTCCAAGGAACAAAGAATCACATTTGTTGAAACATTTCTCTTGATTATCATTATAAGACTTTGACTATAAGGGTACCAAATGGGTAGCACTTGCAAATAAATAGCCCTGTAACAATAGCATTGTCAAAGGAAAAGAAGTATGCAAATGAATGTGAAGGTGAAGTGTAATTATATGCTTTGTAATTACAGACCTAAACTTACTTCCATTCTTACATAAAACAAAAACAGCAGACTAGCCGTTAAAAATACACTAATATTGGAGCAAAAGACAACCAAGCTACTGCAGATGATCATTTGGTGTGCTATTGTGAGGAATCTTCCAAGGAATCCGAGACTTGAGAGGAAGATTCAACTGCTGGAGGCACAGAGGTATTTGTGGGAGCAAGAGATGATTTCAGATCATAAACTTGTTGTTCCAGTGACTCCATCCGATGTGTAAAGGTGTCCTGAAACTTATTAATATGAGATGAGAACATTTGTAACTAATCAAGCATAGCATCAAGCTTTTCAGATATGTCATCACAGAATGCATTGTAAGTCTCACCACTTGTCCTGTGAACCTATCAAATTGCTCTCTGAAAAAGTCTTCCATATGAGCACCATCTAAGGGTGGGACAACAGAGTATGAATGTCTATTTCTTTCAGTTTTCTTGACTTCAACATATGCAAAGTGTTTGTAAGGGATAGAGATGTACATCCTATAGAGGTGAGTTGCTTCAAATCTAGGGATCTTGTGAATTCTACATCCCTTCTCCAAGTACCAAATGTTATGGTGATTTAAGATGTATGAAACCAATTGAGGATATGGAAGTGGAGTTTGGGAGGACTTTGATTCAATCACCTTCTTCATCTCCTCAAAAATCATAGCCCCAATGTTTCTCTGTTCCATGGCAGCTATGGAGGCCAGTACAGGATAATCATACTCATTTAGGTGAGTATAGTTATGGCATTTATTCACCATACACCTTGAGTATATGTAGTGAATTAGCCTACTTATATATGGAAACCCTGTAGGCTTCAGACAAAGGACACCTGGGTAGTATGGTTTCCTTTTCAGTAGTTGATAAATCTCCTGGCCAGTGTATGTCTTCATCTCATGTCCAACATGCACTTCAGTTTGTAAGAGGACATTCAATATAGCAGGTGAGAGGGAAATTTTGCATCCTCTTATCTATGTATGAATATAGTATTCAAATTGACCACTCTCCTTACTCATTGTTGCCTATAACTCCATGTTGCAATAGAAATGTCTAACTACTTCAGGACAATATGGCATATTAATGCTCGGCCAATTTTTGTAGTAACCAAAATATGGAGTTAGATCAATTCCTATTTCATTCTTGAAATAATCCAAATCCAAATAGACCATTGGACAAAAAGTTCAATAAGCAAAGTCTTTGTTATACTTTTCCTTGTCAGTCCCTTTATCGAGTGACCCATTGTGCATACCATCTGGTGGGTCTGGATAGGTGTGGAATTCCTTTGAGACATTGTCATCCTCAGAGGATGGTAAAGGTGGATCATATGTCCCCCGATAACTTTGATTCTGTTTCCCTCCTCTCAGTTCTATACGTTTTGGTTGACTTAAGTTATATTGAGAGAATGATACTTTATTGTGTTTCCTTTTCCACTGTGGTATATGTACATGAATTGTCTGTTGAGAGCTTCATAACTTATATTGAGAGCATGGAAGTTGAGGTTGTTTCCCCCTCCATACCAATGCTTCCCTGGTTTTTGAGGATACTTCTATCTTGGACTTAGATGTTGGTTGGTTATTTGTGTTTGAGATTTGCTTCTCCTTCTTTAGTTACCACCTTTGCTCGAGGCATCCTATCTATTAACCGAGGAATATGATGAGACATTTAGTACTTAATCAATATGGAAGAAAAGGAATCACACTCATTGTGTTGATAAATTCAGAAAGACGTAAAACTGTAGTTGAGGATAATTGATTTAATTTAACCACTCCAATTAGTAGATTTTATCCACATGTGTGTTAATTGTCCCCCTAGAAAACATTGACAAATACACTAGAAAACATTACCCAATGCAGAAAAAAAACATGAGCAAAAGTTGAAGTGGGTGCGTAAAAACTACTAAAATACTATAAAAGAATTAAAACTGAAATATTCAGAAAGGCCGCAAGTAGAAGTGTTCGAGCTCCAACCCTTATCGAGGGAGAGCCTTGATGAAGTTATGGAGGGTGATAGAAGCGAAGCAAAATAGAAGGAAATGAAAGACTTACCTACCTACTAATTGTCCACAGATCACGATGCAGCGACCTTTGATATGAGAAGAACGAGTATAGTGGCTATGGATTAGGCTTTTGCGAGACAGAGGGTCTGCAACTCCAATGCGACATTATATTTCATTTAACCATGACTCAACCATGGTTATAGCTAGGCACATGATGGGTTAGCACATGGTTACCACATTCCAATTCCATACTTTTCATTCGAATGAGTTCTTGGAAGATTACTTCAAAAAATGTACCTTCATTCGAATGAGGGCAAACTTCATTGGGATGAGTAGTGAAAATTTCAATACACATTTGCAGCCCTCATTCAAATATGCTGAGGATATGTAGTCCATTCGAATGAACTACATGGCACATTCGAATGAGTTGCTGGAGATTTGTCCTGAGAAGCCATTCATTGGGATGAGGATAAAATTCATTCGAATGTGAGTGTCAACATTTCAGTAGACATTTGCAGAGCCCATTCAGATATGATGAAGATGTTCAATCCCATTCAAATGGAAAAAAGTCACATTTGAATGAGTCATCGAATATTTGGACAATATACACCTTCATTTGGATGAGGTTCAAGTACATTCGAATGCATTGAAGAAAAGTACCCTCATTTGCAGACTTCATCCGAATATGCTGAAGATGTGCAAGCTCATTCGAATGGCAGACAGGCACATTCAAATGAGGATTGTCCAAATATGTGAGAAATGAACATCTGCATTCGAATGAAGTTGACATCCATTTGAATGGATAAAAACTTCTCCTACTCATTTCCAAACGTCATTCGGATATGCTAAAGATGTGCAATTTCATTCGAATGGAAAAAAAGGAACATTCGAATGAGTCGTCCAATATTTGGAAAATGTACACCTTCATTCAGATGAGGTTCAAGTACATTCAAATGCATTGAAGAAAAGTACTCTCATTTGCAGACTTCATCCGAATATGCTGAAGATGTGCAAGCTCATTCGAATGGCAGACAATCACATTCAAATGAGGATTGTCCAAATGTGAGAAATGAACACCTGCATTCGAATGAAGCTGACGTCCATTCGAATGTCCATTCGAATGGATAAAAAGTTGTGCTGCTCATTTCCAAACGTCATTCAGATATGTTGAAGATGTGGAATCCCATTCGAATGGAAAAAAGGAACATTCGAATGAGTCGTCCAATATTTGAAAAATGTATACCTTCATTCGGACAAGGTTTAAGTCCATTCGAATGTATTGAAGGAAAGTCTACTCTCATTCGCAGCCTTCATCCGAATATGCTGAAGATGTGGAAGATCATTCGAATGGCAAATAGGCACATTCGAATGAGTCGTCCAAATATGTTGCATATTTGGAATACACATCTGCAGATCTCATTCAGATATACTGCAGATTTGCAGATACATTCAAATGAGTAAACTGCATATTTGAATCTGGTTCACAAAATTTGCAAGACCCCTTCTCCCCATAACTACAATCCACAACTGTCATTCGAATGGAACATGTGGGACATTTGAATGTAACTTCATTTTTCGTTGTCTAAAAATGCAAATCCTACATTTCATTCGAATGTCCCACATAGTCATCTGAATGGGATATACCAATCCAAATTTGCAGTTCATGATGAATTTGGATTCTATTTAATCTTTTAATGTCTAAATCACCAACACATGGGATGCAACATTCTCCTACAATTTTTAGATGTTAAAATCAGTAATTAAGTGTGAGATAAAATTGCATAATGCAGGTGAACGAAATTTTTTTCTCTGTCAAATTATCAGTACCAACATAACATGCACTAGAAGCATCAAAATACATCAGTAAACCCAAAATTCATCATCATGGCATAACACCACCAAAAAAATATGCAAAAGTCATAATAATGAAAAAAAATAAATTCAGCAACTACTGCCTAATCATCCTGTCCCTTTTCTTTCTGCTGTAGTTGTGTTGTACCCTCTGACTTGCCTTTGTCCTCTAATTTCCCCCCTCTGACATATCATTTTCGTTGTCTTTCTCTTCCAATGCTTCTTTCTCCTCTGACTTCTTTTCATCCCCCTTGTTGACATCATTAGTATGGATGGGTAGGGATGGTGAAGTAAGTTCAAATAGAAATGTGTTGTTGTGGAGTAGCAAGGACATCTGAGGTTTGTTCACTTAGAGATGTCAGAACTTGTTCAATGATGATGTCAGTCTGATGGAGTAGTCCATAAGTAGTTGTGGACACAGGTGATGTGGTGTTTTCCTCAGGAGACAGTGGTCTGCAAAATATTAGATGGAGATGGTTGACCTAAAGACATGGGTGGAGAAGGGAGTTTGGGATTGATGTGATGTGTGAAGGGATGAGGCTCAGGGTCAACTTCAGTAGGCTGGGGCTGGGATGAAGGCTCAGGGTCAACTTCAGTAGGCTGGGGCTCGGATGAAGGCTCAGGGTCAACTTCAGTAGGCTGGGGCTCGGATGAAGGCTCAGGGTCAAGTTGAATAAGCTGGGATGAAATAGGGTGAGATACAGGTTGTGAGGGTTGAGATTGAGGTGATGGTTGAGGGGAGGCCTGAGGTATGCTTAGAAGAGCTTCAAAGGCTTTGAACCTGTTAGAGAGGTCCTCAGTCTTCTCAATTTAGGTCCTCATCAGGTCCATTAGTGTTGTGTTACCGGCATCCATTACCTTGAACAATCCTTCCATCTGTTTACTATGTTGTTCCATCATATGGAGGTGGGAAGATAGAATGATCCCTAGTTCTTCTCTGACAACATTCTTAATAATTTCTTGCAGTGAAGCTGGAGGTTCAGGAGTGGCACCTCTGGTTGACTGCACTTCATCCATTGCCTCTGCCTTCTTCCTCTTCCTGTGAACCTTAACTTCTCCTTCTCCATTTGTTGCAGGCATTGGGAGACCCATCTTTGACAATTGAGTTCTACCAAATATGGGAACTCTAACAATGTCATATGAGGGCTCCAAATACCATATTTTTTTACTCTTCAGGAATAAGGAGATGAGGTTAGGGAATGGCAGAGAACTTGTACCAATGGCATTTTCCCTCCATAGGAGGAGTTCATTCATTATCATAGCCCGTAGATTCCTCACATCCTTGGCAACTACTGATGCAAACAAACCATAATCCCTCCTAGTGAAACTTGTGAAATTATTCCCTTTGCTCACTATGGCCCTTGTATAAATGTACCACAGAATCCTATTGTTTTCTGACATAGAACTAGGCTTGAAATTCAACCCTTTCAGATCACCCTTTGGCTTTAACACAGCTAAGGCTTTGGTCTTGGACCTCTCAACAAAACCATCTACATGTGGGTTTTGTATTCCAAGCCACTGGTTGATCACTTTGGCTGACAGTTCAATATTTCTTCCCCTCACTGAAGTCTCTAGCATTTTCTCCAGAACTTCACCCTCATTGTCCACTACATCTAGAGGCTTAAGATTGCAGTAGAAGTTTCTGACTGCATTAGAACTCAATGAAAGGTGATTCCCAATCCAAGGTTCAAACTGACTTAGAAACTCATTGAGATCATTCTTTAATTCATTTTTCAAATGAGCTAAGTCAATATAAATTGCAAGGCAAATTTTTCTTTTATCAAAATAAGAATCATATCTTCCTTGGTCATTTGGTTTGAGGGTAGTAGAGACATACCCTGCTGGAGGATCGAATTCTTCTTGTGTTGCATCTGAGGGTATTGAACCTTGGGTTTGTAAGGGTGCTCCAATGGATGAATCTGATGGAGCAATGGAATTTGATTCTTTCCCCCCTTTTCCACAGGCTTCTCTTCTTGATGAAACTTTAACATTAGCAGCATGAGGTGTTCCCTTTTGAGGAGTCTGTCTTCCTTTCAGTTTATTGATGTTCAAAGTTTCTTACACAAGCTTCTCCGCTGCTTTTTCTTGTTGTGTGTGTTGCTCCATAACAAATTCTTCTCCATCATCGTCATCGGATGACTACTGTGGAGAGTCAACCACAACCTTCTTTCCCTTCCCTTTAGGGACATCCTTCTTCTTGGGGTGGGGTTCGACATTGTCATGGATTTTGAGGGGCTTTGGTGGAGTAGCATCCTCTTTCACCTTAGGATGATAAGGCTTCACTTGCTGAGAACTTCTTGCCCTCTTGGTTGGACCTTCAGAGGGAAAAGGTTCGCCTAGCATACTGACACGAACCATCAATGAGTGACAACAAAAATAGGGTTCATTAAGTTTTTGGGGATGAAGTAGATGAGATTGAACAGGGATCAGTAACGGATTAAGGAAGTTATGTAGAGATTTATAGCATAGTTAGCCGTTAGGAGTAACTGACACAAGCGCATTGGGAAGGTTCATCGAAATGGGAAGTCATGTTTCAGAGGATATAGTTGTTACAATATACTCCCATTCGAATGAAGCTCATGTATCATTCAAATTAAGTTTTGACATTCAGTGATCCCATTACAAGATATTTCACAATTGTAGATTCTCATTCGATTGCAAAATATGTCCCATTCGAATTAACATAGAATTTCTGTTACTCACCTGTACTTTCTTATATGTCATTTGGATGGATATAAATTACATTCGAATTAGCTTCCATATTTTGAAGCTTTTTTTAGTTGTCTCATTCAAATGAACCTTATGGGTCATTCAAATGAGTGCCTCATCTTCACCGAATTCAAATGGGCCGTGCAGATGAATATGTTGTCAAGTTGATTTCATTCGAATGAGCCTTATGGTCATTCCAATGAGTGCCTCATCTTCACCATATTCGAATGGCTACTAGAGATGAACATGTTGTGAAACTAGGTCTCATTCAAATGAGTCTTATGGGTCATTCGAATGAGTGCCTCATCTTCACCGTATTCGAAAGGCTGTTGGAGATGAACATGTTGTGGAATTGGGTCTCATTCGAATGAGCCTTATGGTCATTCGAATGAGTGCCTCATCTTTACCGTATTCAAATGGCTGCTGGAGATGAACAAGTTGTGAAACTAGGTCTCATTCAAACGAGCCTTATGGTCATTCGAATGAGTGCTTCATCTTCATCGTATTCAAATAGCTACTGGAGATGAATATGTTGTGAAACTAGGTCTCATTCGAATGAGCCTTATGGTCATTAGACTGAGTGCCTCATTTCTATCGTATTCGAATGGCTGCTGGAGATGAACATGTTGTGAAACTGGGTCTCATTCGAATCAGCCTTATGGTCATTTGAATGAGTGCCTCATCTTCTCCGTATTTGAATGGCTGCTGGAGATGAACATGTTGTGAAACTAGGTCTCATTCGAATGAGCCTTATGGTCATTCGAATGAGTGCCTCATCTTCACCGTATTCAAATGGCTGCTGGAGATGAACATGTATTGGAACTGGGTCTCATTTGAATGAGCCTTATGGTCATTCGAATGAGTGCCTCATCTTCAACATATTCGAATGGATGCTGGAGATGAACATGTTGTGAAACTAGGTCTCATTTGAATGAGCATTATGGTCATTCGAATGAGTGTCTCATCTTCACCTTATTCAAATGGCTACTGAAGATGAACAAGTTGTGAAACTGGGTCTCATTCAAATGAGCCTTATGGTCATTCGACTGAGTGCCTCATTTTCACCGTATTCGAATGGCTGCTGGAGATGAACATGTTGTGAAACTGGGTCTCATTCGAATAAGCCTTATGGTCATTCGAATGAGTGCCTCATCTTCAACGTATTCGAATGGCTGCTGGAGATGAACATGTTGTGAAAATAGGTCTCATTCGAATGAGCATTATGGTCATTCGAATGAGTGCCTCATGTTCACCGTATTCGAATGGCTGCAGGAGATGAACATGTATTGAAACTGGGTCTTGTTCGAATGAGCCTTATGGTCATTCGAATGAGTGCCTCATCTTCACCATATTCGAATGGGGTGTGTAGATGACATGTTGTCAAACCTGGTCTAATTCGAATGATTTTTATGCCCCATTCAAATGATCCCTATATCTCAAATATTAATCCGAATGAAAATGTAATTTTTTAGGACAATGAGTTCATCCACTCAATGTCTCTTTGAACTAAAGTGCAAAATTCTACAAAATATTAAATATGTGATGCACTAGTCTAGATACAAAAATGATGCACTTGTCTAGATACAAATTTTTCAGGACAATGAGTTCATCTCTAACAAGTTGCTAAGATTAAGTATGTGATGCATTAGTCCAAACACAAAAATGCATTGGAAGAAAGAGTTACAAAATATTATACACCGATAATGTGATATACATTCGTTGTCTTTACAAAAAATATATATTCCCATCCCATCCTAGATACATAAGAAAGTGTGTATTACCACTACCATGAGAATGAATACATTCAAACTTTATGCCATGTTAGTTTTCTTCCCACAACTAACATGGTCAAAAGTTTGAACTCATATAAGTAACCTACCATATACAAAATACAACAAAAAATACGCAACATCCACAACAAATACTACCTACTTTCCAAGTAAGCTATGTATCCAAGATGGTTTGAAAGCAGCTAGAATCTTTTTAAAGGCATTTAACAAGCTCTCAGATTCAACAATTTTAATGTGTGCTGCATTAAGCTCTTGGATGGTGAGACCTTCAACATTCAATAACTCTATATAGAGATCAGCAACCTTGGATTCAAGCTGAGCCTGATGAGCTTGTCGGGACATATGATTTCCAAGTTTATCAAATACCTGCACAATTGTCTTGTCCAATGTAGTAACTGTTTCACGCAACACTTCAACCAACACATCTGTGTTACTTGTCCTACATCGCTTTCTAGATGAAGATGACACCTCTGTATTAGGCCCAATTGTGTTAGTGGCAGCAATTGTGTTATTACCAGCTTGTGAAAGGTCAATGTCACCAGTAGCAGTAGCATCTATGTGGGGGGAATTAGGACTCTCAGTTTCTTCTTGAAGCATTTCTTCTTCCATTACACCTAGAGTATTGCAGAAATCACCAGCAGCCCGATCGTTTGACCACACAAAGCATAACTCTTGAAAATCAGGTAGCCACTTGTTTCTGAATGCAACAGCTTTCTTGTGCACCTGGCACACAAAGCATATCAAAACTTGTACCAGACAATTTATGCACTCTGAAGGCTCAACAATAAACCAAATGTCGAGTAATACATACCTTAATATATTCATCCCACACATCCTTCTCTGCCACCACAATCTGCTTTTCTACATCCCAGCCAAAGCCAGTTGTGTTGGTGCCATATACCATGTCATAGACTATTTGCCATGACAGCTTCATGGTTTTGATCCATGATAGGATGTAAGGATTGACTTTGATGCCACAACTAGGTACTTTATCCTCCATCATAGCCTCAAGTGTCTTAGCATATCCTGGCTTGATCCCGTTATCTGCCATGAACTTCTGCTCAGTTCTAAGTTCCACCAAACACTGAATAAGCAATTTATCTTCATCCGGGTTCCACACATGAAACTTGGACTTTGCAGCATCCTCCATTCTAAACATCAGCACAAGACAATTACTACTTAATTTAGAGAAGCAAATTAATAACATTTCCATAACATATATATTGTCACAAATAATGTTCAACTTTATTTGAAATGAAAGCCTCATTAACAATGTCATTTCATTACATTGAAGACAAACATTTGAAAAAAAACAAATCCTCAACAAATTATACAACATTCAAGATCAATATAAATCTCTTTATGCCACATATGCATTGAACATGTCATTTGCCATTCTATATCTATAGTTGGTCCAACTATCTGAAGTCTCCATTGTCATAATGGGTGTATTTTCATGTGTTGGATTAGGGGGTTCAAATGATTCCAGTTGTTCATCTAATGGAACAACTATATTCTCTCGCCAAATTAGGTTATGAAGCAAACATGCCATAATATACCTGTTCTAAATCTTCACCTGGTAATATGAAGGACTTCGAAGAATAGCCCATTGTAACTTAAGTATGCCAAAGCATCTTTCAATCACATTATGAGCAGCTAAATGCCGCATATTGAAGCATTCATAGGGGATTTGGGGTTGGTGTCCTTGTCTCCACTCATTCAAGTGGTACCGTTGGCCTCCATATGGGGCAAGAAACCCTTCACAGTTACTATAACCCTCATCAATTAAGTAGTAATTTCCTGTAAATCAAAAAAATTTATGATATCACTTTCATTTCATCAACAACAAATAATAGCCACCAAATTAACCATAACCATTCCCAGCTAACACACCTAATGGTACTCTTAGGCCATGTCTTCTCCTTATAGCATCCCTCAGAACTCGACTATTCGATGCTGACCCTTCCCATCCAGGCATCACAAATATGAATTGTGCATCAGAAGAGCATACACCCAACACATTGGTTGTTATATCCCCTTTTCTATTTCAGTATCTACTCTTGTGTAATGCAGGTACTTGTACTCATATATGAGTACCATCTAGTGCTCCCAAACACCCCTATCACAGAACAACTATTTCAATATATAATTATATCCCACACATATGAAATCACAAAAATAGTTATTCCTTCCCTTAAACCATTTCCAAAGTTCATCAATTGAATCCTCTGGAATTGCCTCTGGTGTTTTCAGAAGCTCAAATTTCAGTTTTAAAGTTGCATTTAAAACTTGCTTAAAGTATCTGATGATTGTTTCACCAGATCTTCCAAACTCAAATTGTATGACCCTGTTTTTCACATGATAAGCTACAATGTGCAAAAACATTGCTACTTGCTCTTCCACTAGCATATGCCTTGTAGGTTTGAGTTCACCAATTGTGTCTAGCATATGACACAAGTAATCAAATGTGGGGGCGATACATCCTAATTTGGTTGAAATAAGTTCTATCACTACTATATATCATTGCTCTTAGGTTTGCTCGCTTCGCATGAAAATCTAGTCTAAATGAGCTATAGGGAATTTGCCTGAACCTACGCCTACTTATAACCATTGTAACAAACATTGCGAAAATTAATTTCCTTATTGCCACAACCAATGCTAAACATCCAGCCAGTAGTTCAAACAAATATTCATCCTCCATCACCTACAAAGGTGGCCTACATACATACATAGATATATATATATATGTAAGATGTTAACTGGGTAACTGTTAGGTACCTATAAGTACATATGGTCTGAGGCACACACTTCCAAATCAATTTCAACTTTTTCTACTAACCCATCACTTGCATCTGGTCAAACCCACACATCTATATAATTTCAAACCAGATGCATGTCATAGGTAGCAAAAAATGCATCACTGTCACATACCCATAATAACTTATACAGATGTATACTACGCTGTTATTCACGACCACACAAAAGTTGGAGCAGGAGAACGAAGTACATGGTTAAACAGAGAAGACGACCTCGAGAAGGTTGACAGAAAGAACTAAGCTTATGTAAAAAAATCGGTGATTTCCCTCTTCTTCTTTTCTCGACAGTGGAATGAGTTGCTCTCTTCCTTTCTGAGAAAGAACAATGGAGTTTATGCTTAAATACGAGACGGATGAATGTTTTGCAATGTCATGTCAGAGGGGCAACTACGTCTTTGCTCCACTTCTGTAACATCCTGAATCTTATTTTTGTGCCTTAATTATAATAAAAATAATTATTTGTAATTAAAAAAAAATAATAATATTATATTATAATAATATATTATATTATATTATATTATATTATAATATATATATATTTTTATTGAGGTGGAGAGCGTCGGCGGAAAGAAGAATCAAAGTAAAAATAATAATAATAATAATAATAATAATAAAATGTTATTATATTATTATATTATATTATATTTTATTATATTAATATATTATATTTTATATAATTAGTGGAAGAGGGAATCACGGAATGTCTGCCATTGTAATATATTATATAATATTATTATATTATTATATATTATTATATTATTACATGATATATTATTATATTGAGAGGAATGAAAACGGAATTGAGCGCGCCGTGGCTATAAATACATACTTATGCATTCTCTCCTCTTCATCATAGTCGTGAAGGAGGAGAGAAGGAAGAGAGAGGGAGTATTGCATTCCTGACTCCAATATGTTGAGATAATTTGGGTAACGAAAATCTCTTCTTTTCAATAAATTTCTTTCATGAAAGTTGTTCTATATATTTTTATCTTTC
>QFDD01000306.1:0-54122 GCA_006871305.1 Vachellia collinsii | reverse complement strand
AAATCCAGATCATCTTCATCGTTATCATCATGGTGGGAGTTTCTGGCATCATCATTATCTTGGTCATCTCTATTTCTAAGAGCTATTTGCAACGAGCATCGCAATGCCGGATCATGGGGTAAAGCCAGTCTATTACAATTATGATATGAACACATCTCTTCATAGAAGAGTTGTTTTGAGCTTAATATTTTTCGAACATCATCCTTTTCTCTCTCGGAAAGAAAATTTATGTCATCCAAAAGTGCAGGGTTCTCAACAACCTGACAAGAAGTTCCCCGCCCAAGCACGTCGTTAAGCTTTTTATACCTCTTATTAAGGTCATTAAATTTATCCTCACACTGCTGAGGAGAAACATGACAACCTCTTTCAGCCATGACCTTGGAGATACATTTCCACTTGCCCTTTTTCTGTAGGACTGCAAATTTTCTTCTTCCTCCACCACCAAAATCAGCAGAAACATCCTCACTCAAATATGAAACAGCTGTGATAAGCAGCTTCACCATCTTATCGGTCCACTTAACACGATGCCAAGGCGAGCCCTTTTTCCCTCTACCATCTTCAGTAAAGTTTGGCTCATCCTCCTCACTTGCTGAGCTTTTACTTCTATCTCCCTTGTTCAAGTCTGTCACTGAAATTGTTTGATCACAATTCTGTAACGTTCCCATTGAAAGTAGAAAACCTTCATGAATCGGCAAATTCCTTTGGGGTGGATGAGTTTGATGGTGATGAATGGATTGGGGATGTTGTGATTGAAGAGAAAATGTAGGAATATCAAAACCCCCAAAAGAAGAAGCCCCTGCCGGAACTATACCTCCTTGTGACATATTTCCTTCCATTGGTTCTGTGTAACGATGATCCAGATCACAATAGAGCCATTAGACCTGAAATTCTATTTTACATATACATTTCAAATCCTCCTCATCGAATAGTAGTTTTTCAGTCCCATGTAATCTGTTATTCAGTCTCTAGATCTTCAGTGAAAGGCAGCCTAAAAGTATATCTCGAACCTTCTCTCAAGTGTCATCTGTTATATCCCACACCAATATTCTCAAGGCACAACAAAATTCACAAGCCAAGACACGAACCCAATTCGAAAAACCCCAGAAGGAAAACAGAAAGAAAATTCGCTAAAAAGTTCATAAAAATGAAACTTCTTCAGAGTACATCAACATTCAATAGGATGAGCAAGTAATAAGCCACTTATCTGCAGGAAAATCCGCCAAGAATCACAGACCCAAAAGCTGCGATTAAGCTGAGAACCCAAAGGTAAAAGGTCACGAGAAAGGTCTGATTCCAGCAAAGAAGGAGAACTGAAATGACAGAAGAAACGTACGAAACCAAAGAAAAGCCTTTGTGGGGAAGAAAATTATGGAAATACGTTAGACGGCAGCACAGGAAGAGACTCACCAAGTTCAATGTATGAGAAGATCCGGTGGGATCCACCTACCTAAACAATCAATATTTGATGTCCCATTCAAGAACTGCCGAATTAATCAAAATAAAAAATTATAAAAATAACAATGGGATTGGGTTAACAGAACGATTAGTGCCTAATAAAATGGTAAATTCACATTAGAATATTTGTTAGAAGAGACATGAGCCTCGAATAGAATTATCTCCGGTGAAGTATACATATACTTGACAAAAAAATTATTATAAATATCATCATATAAACTCTAATTCAGATTTATTAATGATTTGATAAATGAGTTTTTATTGATTTTGATCGTTTTGAATTGTATATTTTTTCTCTTAAAAAATATGGAACAATGCCATTTTGAGTTTTTCAAAATAATAGCAGTCTATGTCATATCTATACTTTAATATTGTTCAATTATATGCTAGTTACTTGTGAATTAATATATTATATTTTAATATTATTCTTTTCATGATTAAATATGAATTTTTCTATATTTAAATTATGATTGAGTTGATTCTAGTACAATAACAATTAACTCATTAATCTTTGAATTATTACCTCAACATGGTTTAACGACACATTCATTTTCAATATTGCGAGGAAAATCGAGCGAGGATGGATAATGCCAAGCAATTCAAAGTTGGCGCAACATGATGCATAACGACAAAATGAAGGGATCCACTTGGTTTACGGGTCGAGACCCGATAGTTCATCTAGGTGATGAGAACTATATCCCAAAAAATTTAAAGTCACCATAAAATAACACATAGGTACAAAAGTGCTCGTGACAATACTAAAACCTAAACCCCTCATATATAATTTAAACGATTTAAATTTAACAATTTTAATATGATTAAGGTGTAAAAATATCTATAAATTTATACTCAATACATAAAAATACTCAATTTTTTTTAAGTGCAAAAATACTTATGAAGTTTAGAATTGAAGCAAAAATAACAATAGTTAAAATTACTTGACATCTAGTAATTTTTGTAATGGGACCTACCGTTTTCTTCTTCTACAAAGAGTAATGGACACTAGCTAACAATTCTGTCATGTTTGCTCATATTTTAAAATTCATCAGTATTTTTGCACTCAAAAATTCAAGGGTATTATTGCATATACTAAAATAAAACTTGTTTAAAATATAAAAATCAAATCAAATCTAGATTATGCAAAATCAATTTAGAGACTCTATATTGGTGTGCTCCCTTAAGGGGTTACCAGTACTAGCAATTTAATGAGTATTATATATATATGATTTAAATTATTTTAGTTTGATTTACGCCTCATTTTTAATTTTTGATTAAATTTTTATTTGATATATATGTTAAAGGAAGTAAGTCCAAAACAATATCTATTTTTAATTATTTATTTATAAAATAACTATTTAAAGAAAGAATTTTATATTTTAGTTTTATACTCTCTTGATTTTTAATATAAGCCATATTTGTAGTGTAATTTATATTACAAATAATATTTAGGATCAGATGGAACATTTATTTTTAATATTGTATTAAAATATTCAGATGGATGAATATAAACTGTCCAATTGAGTAATTTAAAACTAACTAGTGAATACATGATCATGTGTCATCTATTAGAATTTTGAGCTCCCGCATAATCTGGTGTTTCAATATCATATTTTCCTAGTAGTAAAATAATTGATAAATAGGGTTGGGAAGCACATTCAATGAGCTTGATTTGAAAACGACAAATGTGAAATAATAGATAAAGAACACACAAGTTGCGTTTTTTTTTAAAAAAAAAATCCCAAGAGCTAAGAATAAGAACACACAAGTTGCGTTTTTTTAATAATAAAAAAAAATATAGAGAGTACGTAGTTAGAGAAGAAAAATATCAGTGGTCAATTTCCTAATTAATGGGTGGTTAAGAAAGCTCTATTTTTATAATCACATACCAGCTGGATCCTAGTAATGAATTATGATAATTTAAGCATGAAATCTCATGTTTGAGCCAACCATAATTATGCACAAAACTATCTTTAAAGAGTTACATCTGTTTAGATTCCATTATTAGACATAATCATGCATGACATTATGCTTACATGTTATAAGTATTATCACAGTATCTTCTATTATATCATATTATTTTCTAGTATGATCGAATATGTAGATATTGATTTAGTTGATTTTTAAATCTATCTATTATACCAATAGAAAGCTTGTAGTGACCATGCATAGTAACGACATTAATTTTATACTTGAGGATTGAAGCCAAATACCATTCTGTTTAACACCGTTAGAATTATTATTAATAATTATCCAAATTACACAATATGGGGAGGTGGCTGATGTTTTTGTGGTGGCGGATGATGTATAACAGTGAATTTAGTGTATACATTTGTGGGAATATAAGGATGAAGATTATCTAGATGTACACTGGAGGGCCCTTGGCCTTCTTGTGATAGGGCCCCTATGCTAAAAGTGGGGAGAGCTCATCACACCTTGTTGATATAAAGAGGATTGCCCATGACACCCCATGGTTAAGAGGGGAAACCCATGGTCCAATCCTGTGATCTTTGGATTTTAGCTAGTCTACATCACTTGATCCATTAACTCATTGGGTAGCTATTAGTCACATGGGAAAGTGCTAGCCCATAGGTAAGTCAAAGGAGACAAGGCTGGGGAGTATTAAGGGAGAATTAGTTGCCATTATGGACATCTATAATATTGATATTGAAATGGCTATATAATACAATGTTAAATGAAATGCTTACTGTATGCCCAAAAAATGACTTGGGCCCAGTCAGCCCAACTTGCTTATGACAGCTCAATTGCCAACGACAGTCCAGGACACGGCCCAACAACTGTCCCTACGACCAAGACTTGCCAGGAGCCTTGTGCCTGCGACCAGCGTCAGCGACTGTCCACCCAATGACGCCAACGTTCGTCTTCGGTCCACTCCCTCACGGATGTAGGACCAGATTGTTACGATCCACAGATTTAGCACTAACGTAACCAGGATTCCAGGAGTAACGCCGTAACCGCTCAACGGCTAGCAGACTGTGGGATAATCTATTTATTTTGACTAATCTGTAACAGATAGGGGACTCTCGCTTTCTCTCTTCCCGCTTCCAGACTACTTTGTACACCCACTTTCAAACTCAATAGAGGGCTACTGGCCAAGCTATTTTCCCCTCTTTGATTCGTCTCTGAGTCAGGCACCGCACCGTATTTCCCCATTATATACTGTTGGTTCCTCAAATTCCCCAAAAAACTGTCTTTTCCAGAAATCTGCACAAACATTTTGGCGCCGACCGTGGGGACCCAACAGTATCTCTGCTATCCGCAGTGTGGTATCTGATATAAGGGATCACTAACCCTCTTTGTTATCTGTGTTCTGCTGTTATTCCTAACCATGACCGGAAAGGCACCCACTTCTACGGACTGCCCCACGCAACCCACTGGTCCAACCTTGGCTGAATTGGCTGAGATGGTGAAAAAGCAGTCAGCCCAAATTGAGGACCAAGCGAGGAAGGTCATCGCACAAGAGGAGAGGCATGCAAAGCAGCAGGAGCTACTGCAACGCTTAGAAGGTGAGAACGCTGCTTTGAGGGAGCAAGTCGCCACCTTCACCATAGGGCAACCTCTGCCACAAAGCACGCAAATGACTGACGGCGACAGGTGCCGGGGAATACCCCTTGGCTCAGCCTCGACGAACTCCCTTAACACAGGTAATGACATCTCAACGATGCGAACGTCTAACTCACCTATTGGTATGGGTTCTCATGCAGGGCACGACGACCCCTCTGGGGGACTGAAGCCTGACGGCACAATTGGGGGGCGGAACTTGGAGAGTCTGTTCGACGCAACTATGCATCCAGTGGAGGAGACTAGAGGTGGCCCCAACGGTCCACTAGTCGCCGACAACGGCAACCCTGTGACAGCCCCCGTAATATGGCTAAAGAAGCTGCAGGAACTGGAGGCTCTCGTGGAGCGAATCCCCAGAGTTCCAATGCCAATAAAGAAGAGCCAACCTGGGAGCTTCGCTGACTCTCCCTTCGCTAATGAGATTGCCCTGATCGATATGCCGAAGAGGTTCACGCTCCCACATATCCGTCTCTACGATGGGACAACGGACCCGGACGAGCACATGGTTTATTACAGGCAACACATGCACATCGTTGCTATCCCAAGGGAGCTAAGAGAAGCATGCATGTGCAAGGGCTTCGGATCGAGTCTCTCTAGGCCCATGATGGAGTGGTTCACTTCTTTGCCTTCCCAGTCTGTCGCCTCCTTCGCCAACCTCAATGACGTGTTCGTGCAGCAGTTTTCTAGTAGCCGCAAACTGCGAAAACAGCCTAACGATCTCTACAAGATCATCCAACGTCGAGGAGAGACACTCTGGGACTACCTGGGGTGCTTTAACCGGGAAAAGGTTCACATCACCAATTGCGATGTAACCACAACGATCTTGGCCTTCAGGAAAGGGCTGCTACCAGATTCAGACTTGTACAAGGAGCTTACCAAATACACATGCAGCACAATGAAGGACATCCTAGCCCAGGCTTGGGCCCAGATCAAGTGGGAGGAAGACGAGGTCAACGACCGACGCCACCACACCAATCAGGAAGAATCCAGCAACCATCGTAGCCAAAATCCGCCACGGTCCAGCAAGGGGTGGAGAGCAGAGCCTTACCCCAGCAATGCCTCAGAGAGACGGGGCTCAGACAAACAGGCGGCGCCAGGAGACAAGACGCGGCCCCCCAAACTCGAAGAACACAACTTGGCAGTGACCCCAGCAGAGTTGGTCTAGGCCCTCGCGGGTATGGGGGATAGTGTCAAGTGGCCCCCCAAGACCAAGAAGCCTGCTGATCGGTGTGACAAATCCAAATGGTGCGACTTTCACAGGGACCATGGACACCATACAGCTGACTGCATCACCCTGCGTCTGGAAGTAGCATAACAACTCAAGAGGGGTCGCTTGACCCATCTCCTACAGAAAGGCAGCCGAGAGATGAAAGATATCACCGGGGTCCAGCAAACTCCCAAGGAGCCCCCACGTAATGCGAGGACAGTAAACACTATCGCTGGAGGCTCCGAAATAAGTGGATACACTTACTCTGCTGCTAAAAGACACACCAGAGCTTTGGCTAACGTCCAGACAACATATCAGAAGCATACGTCAACCGACGACAAACCGATTACCTTCTCGAAGGAAGAGATCTCATGGGTGGTTTACCCTCATGATGATGCTCTGGTCATTTCATTATACCTCCGGAACTTCAACATTAAGCGTGTGCTGGTAGTCCTAGGGAGCTCCGTTAATATCATATACATGCACGCAGTCAAGGAAATGGGAGTGGAATCATAGATCATCAAGGCTCCCTCAGTCCTGGTCTTTGGCAACGGAGCCCCTGATAGGACAGTGGGGGAGATCACTCTCCTCACCTTCGCAGCTGGTTTGAATCTCCCCATCAAATACTAGGTCATGGATTGCCCATTGGCGTATAACGCCCTCTTAGGGCGACCGTGGATTCATCAGATGAGGGCAGTTCCATCAACCCTCCACCAAGTTGTAAAGTTCTACACACCATGGGGGGTACGATACATAGAGGGGGACCAGAAAACCTCTCGAGAGTGCTCATGGATGATAAAGGTACAGCTGCATAGCAATCACAACAGCCGTTGGTCATGGATGATAAAGACGCCCCGACTGAGGAAGAGTTGGAGATCGTCGCCCTACACAGTGAACGTCTTGATCGCACCATCCGACTGGGATTGGGTCTGTCCTCAGTTCAACGAGGTAAACTCCTGACTTTCCTTGCTGAAAATGCTGACTATTTTGCATGGTCTCATGCAGATATGACGGGGATAGACCCGACCGTCACCACACATAGGCTGAATGTGGACCCTAACCACAAGCCTGTCAAGCAAAAATGATGAAGGTTTGCTCCAGAGAGGAATAGAATCATCAACGAGGAGGTTCAGAAGCTGCTCGACATAGGGTCCGTCCGTGAGGTGCAGTACCCCGACTGGCTGGCCAACATCATCGTCGTACCAAAGAAGAACGGTAAACATTGGGTATGCATTGACTTCATCGACTTGAACAAGGCATGCCCGAAGGACCCTTTCCCCCTTCCTCACATTGATTCTCTGGTCGACGCCACCTCTGGCCATGAGCTCCTGACCTTCATGGATGCCTTTTCGGGTTACAATCAAATTTTTATGCATTCAGAAGATCAGGAAAAGACAGCCTTTGTAACAGAGCGTGGCGTCTATTGTTATAAAGTGATGCCCTTCGGTCTAAAGAATGCAGATGCCACGTATCAACAACTGGTGAACAACATGTTTACGGACCACTTGGGCAAGACGATGGAGGTCTACATCGACGACATGCTCGTCAAGTCCCTTCGAGCTGAAGACCACGTGAGTCACCTCAGCCAGGCCTTCTCCTTGCTCAAGCGGTACAACATGAAGCTCAACTCAGAGAAGTGTTCCTTTGGCATCGCATCCGGGAGATTTTTGGGATACTTGATCTCTTAACTGGGGATTGAAGCCCATCCGACGCAGATCACCTTGATTCTGGACATACTATCTCCGACCAGCATCAAAGACGTCCAGCGGCTGATAGGGCGCATAGTAGCCCTCAACAGGTTCTTCACACGGTCATCCGAGAAGTGCCACCTATTCTTTGATGCTTTAAGGAAGAACAAGACCTTTGAATGGAGTGAAGAGTGCGAGGCAGCCTTACAGGGGTTGAAGTAGTACCTGACCAACCCCCCTTTGTTGAGCAAACCTTCTCTTGGGGAGACCTTGTTCCTATACCTGTCAGCGTCCTCTAGAGCTGTCAGTGCCGTCCTAGTAAGGGAGGATTAGGGGAAACAGCGACCAGTGTATTACACAAGCAAGACATTGCTGGACGCTAAGACGCGGTATTCACAACTCGAGAAGCTAGTTCTCTCCCTAGTATCCGTATCTCGGAAGCTGAGGCCATACTTCCAATGCCACCCCATCACGGTCATCTCGTCATCCCTTCTGCAAAGCATCCTCCACAAGCCGGACCTCTCTGGCAGGCTGGTCAAGTGGTCTGTCGAGCTCAGCAAGTTTGATGTCACCTACCACCCGCGGACCGCCATCAAGTCGCAAGCTTTAGCAGACTTTATCATGGACTTCTCGCATACGACTACTAGCAGACAAAGAGGCGCCTGCCATAGATGGACCTTACACGTCGACGGGGCCTCCAACATCAAAGGGACAGGACTAGGGATTGTGCTCTCATCCCCGAGTGGACTAGTCCTACGACAGTCAGTCCACTGCGAGTTCAAATCTACGAACAACGAGGTGGAGTATGAGGCCTTTATCGCAGGACTACAGCTGGCTTGGGAGGTCAGAGCTACCAAGTTGGAGGTCAAAAGCGATTCATAGTTGGTCGCACGACATAGCGACGGCACATATCAGACCAGGGACACAAGGATGCAGGTCTACCACAGCCTGGCCAGCGACCTGTTGTCCAACTTCGAAGAGTTTCGAGTCACCCAAATTAACCACGAAGAAAACCAAGAGGCGGTCGCATTAGCAGGCCTTGGATCGTTCGTCAGCACCATCGAAGTAGAATCAATTCCCGTCATACACTTGCAGTTCCCAGCCATCCAGCAGAAGGTTGACAGGTCCTACTCCAACAGCCTGACATGGGAATGGCGGAGCTCCCTACTCAAGTATTTACAGGAAGGGCTAGTCCTTGACGACAGAAATGAAGCTCGACGAATCAAAGTACGTGCAGCCAGGTTCTGCATCATGGACAACCTCTTGTACAAACGGTCGTATGCAGGGGCACTCCTTAGGTGCGTTGGCCCGCAAGAAGCTAAATATGTCCTCAGGGAGATCCATGAAGGGGAGTGTGGAGATCACTTCGGAGGGCAAAGCCTTGTGTGGAAAGCACTCAGATCTGGATACTTCTGGCCAACATTGCAGAAGGATGCCCAGGACACAGCCAAACGGTGCGACAGGTGTCAACGCTTAAGCAACGTCGCCCATCAGCCCCCATACCTGCTCCATGCGACTGCACCAGCTTGGCCTTTCATGAAGTGGGGGATGGACATTGTGGGGAAACTCCCCATGGCCCCTGGTAAGGTGGTCTTCATGTTGGTGGTGACTGACTACTTCAAGAAATGGGTGGAAGCGGAAGCCTACGCCCAAATACAAGAGTTGGAGGTCCTCAATCCAACGGGCAAGCCGAATCCAGCAACAAGATTCTGGTCACCTAGCTCAAGAAGCGGCTGGACAAGGCCAAAGGAAGGTGGGTCAAGGAGCTCCCATCCGTACTATGGGCCTACCGCACAACGTCCCACACGGCGATAGAAGAAACTCCATTTTCCCTGGTCTATGGATACGAAGCAGTGATCCCCGTGGAAGTAGGACTCCCATCACTCTGATATGCCTGGACAGATAAGGAGTCCAACGACCAAGCTCTCAGTGATCAGCTAGATTTCCTCGACGAGAGGCGAGAGCAGGCAATGATTACTATGGCTCTACATCAGTAGAAGGTCGCGCGATACTACAACAAGAACGTACGAGCTAGACAATTCAAGATGGGTGACTGGGTGCTTAGAAAAACTTTCCAAAACACTTAAAACCCACGCGACGGCAAACTTGGTTCGACCTACGAAGGCCCATACCAGATAACTGGAGTCGTCAGCCAAGGTGCCTACCAGTTGAGCGACAGACAGGGACAACCCGTCCCTAGGAGTTGGAACACTATCCACCTGAAAAGGTACTACTTCTAACACATGCTTGATGGTTATTTACAACTTCTCAAACACATGCGTCTAACCTTTTTACTGAGTTACACTGGAGTGATGACATACGTCCAATGACGCGACACCCATAAATGACTGACACCCTGTGCTATAATGTCAGGGTCGCTGTGGACCAGTTTGACCACACTGTTCCTACTATACTTCGCTTGTCCTTTTGAGCTAACCTTGCAGAGCACAAGTATTGCTCAAGTCACACGGTCGTCATTGCGCGGATCATACGGTCGCCATTGGCCTTGCCATAGACCCTGAAGAATGACGACCAACCTGACGATCCAAAGCACCTGCTCAGGACCATCAAGGTTAGACGCAGCCCATGTCTCCATGGACTTCATCCTCAGACAGAAACTTTATTGGCTATGACAGCCGATGAACCTTCTCCCTCCTTTTGCTGACATCGAGGTCAGGACCACATTGTATGGCCCACCTATGACTCGGACGCCACTTCTTACCTGCTAGCAGCGAGTCATCACGGCCTAACTTGACCCTGACTTTGATGCACCTGCAGGAATGAAGGCAATTTTACTTTACTCCTGTTCGACAATAGATGCTGTTCCTTCCCTTTGTTCGTTCAACTATGGGAACCCTTATTCCCTCGATCGCATAGGCCTAACCATAAAGGCCCATTAGATAACTCCAGTAACTGAGGCTTCTATGCCACCTATGTACTCAAGGAATAGACTTCGACGTCTATCTCCTTCCTTGTAACTGGCTGCGACCCCACGTTTGTACTAATTGGGTCCTCAACCCCACTCAATGAATTATGTGCTATTCAGCAAACTTTCTTGAGCCCTTTACGGCCGCATGAGTCAAAACTTACGACAGATTAATTAATTCTTGTCCCGACGATGGGACATGGGCTACGTAACCTCAGCGACGACCACTTCATCCAAAAGATGGTTAAATTATGCAATCGCAATGTGGTGACAGAAACAAAACAAAGAAAGGACACAACATATGCAAATGGAACAGGCACGATGGCCTGGCATAGACTTTGACAAAAAACTTTTCACGGGGTCGATACGACCCCATAATATCCACGCTCGTTGTGGGCAACAATTCATAGCAAATGGCCACTCACGGCCAGAAAAGTGCCCTGTGCAGGGGATAAGAGATTTCATGCGTCGGGCCTCTCGGCCTCCGTCGGATCCGAGCCACCTCCCGGTGCCCTGCTCCTCCATTCACCCCTCTTGGGGCCAATGACTCCCCTCGATGGCCAGCGTCCGTCACTCCTTCCCCAGGACTTGCCGTAGACGATACGTCCCAGTCGTCGAAAGGGTCAGGCTCAAAGGTGCGTCCACAGGTGGCTTCGTACAAACCAATGGTCTCACTAAAGTTCCATCGGCTTGACATCCCACCATGTGCTCCCAGAGAGCCTGCGTCGGCCCACGCATATACGCCTCCGTCTCCATGGCGCGGACGTCTTCCTTCAGAGCTGCGGCCTCCATCTTCACAATGTCACGGTCGAGCTTGACACTGATCAGCATCCTCTGAAGCTCCGCGGCCTCATCCTTGGCTCATTAGGTCCTCTCGTTCGCGGCAACCATGGCGTCCCTTTGCTCGTGCATCATGTCCCGGATGTGCTTTAGCTCCCTCTCCTTGGAGGCCACAGTTCGTTGGTGCTTTAGGTTCGTCCACCCATGGATGGGCATGCTTGCAGACTCCTCAGCACGAGGAACCCTCGCCTCGATCGAATAGAGGGAGGGTTAGTTGCTGCGCAGACATTGAAACTCCGCCTCTGAGAGGCAGGACTGAGTGGAGGCAGGACGGACGGCGGCACTGCTTGCATGAGTGCGACGAACCAGGGTCTGGACTTCTTCCTTTTCACCCCTGATTCCCGGTCAAGGGATGACATTGGGGAACTCTCTTCTGTAGAACTTGCTTGGAGTGGAACTGACCCGATTGAAGCGTTAGAGTCAATAGGAGTACCAGACATAGCGGGTGGCTATAAAGAGAAGGTGAAAATGGCAAGAAAGACGAAAGCAAGAACAAGAAGCAAGATAATGGAGAAACAGAAGAGAGACAAAGGCCAAAAGACAACTTGTGGGAGACGAAAGGTGGGGAACCGCGGGAAACGTCCTCGTGTCTGGGGAAGCCGTGCCCAGTCATTACACCCTAGAAAGTCGTACTGGTTTAAACCGAGCCGCTAGATTCCTAATGCCACGAACGACCCAGATCAGGCCACGTCTGCATAAGAAGTGAACCGTCGCCCACACCTGCCCAAAGCCAAATGACATCGCACTCCATACTCTTCCTATTCACGTGCGGCGGATAGGAAGAATGGGGGATTATTGTATGCCCAAAAAATAACTTTGGGCTCAGCCAGCCCAACTTACTCATGATAGCCCAATTGCAAGCGACAATCCAGGACACGACCCAACAACTATCCCTACGCCCAAGACTTTCCAGGAGCCTTGCGCCTGCGACTAGCGTCAGCGACCGTCCACCCAACAATGCCAACGTTCATCTTCAATCCACTCCCCCACAGATGTAGGACCAAATCGTTACGATCCACAGATTTAGCACCAACGTAATCGGGATTCCAGGAGTAAATCCGTAACGGCTCAACGGCTAGCAAACTGCGGTATAATCTATTTATTTTAACTAATCTGTAACAGATAGGGGACTCTCACTTTCTCTCTTCCCGCTTCCTCCTAAATTCTCCTATCTCAGACTACTTTGTACACCCACTTTCAAACTCAATAGAGGGCTACTGGCTAAGCTATTTTCCCCTCTTTGATTCGTCTCTGAGTCAGGCACCGCACCATATTTCCCCATTATATACTGTTGGTTCCTTGAATTCCCCCAAAAACCGTCTTTTCCAGAAATATGCACAAACACTTACCATGTGACTTAAGGGACCATTTTCAAACATCTATGGTAAAATGGCTATATGTGATTAAATGGTGAATTGTGATGATATTGTTAATTTGATGATGTTAATTTATTATTGAAATGATGGAGATTTGACTTGAGGTTTTGAAAAGAGAAAATTGGGGGGTTTAAATACTATAAAAGTGTAACACCTCGTTTGTTACCTCTTATTCTTTATTAGAGACTTTAATTAAACCACTTGAAGACATTCCCATAACTAGAATTAGTTAACTAAGTGAAATCTCAACACTTAGCAAAAATTACTATTCACTTGGTAAAAATTCAAATTTTTGGACTGTACATTGGATATGAAGAGAATTACAAAGCACCCAATTCAAAACAACCCTCAACCAATAAGCCATAATAGAGTGCATTAGTAATTAGAGTAAAATGATGCATTGCATTAAGGAAATGAAACATCAAAGAGCACTCTCGGTATAAGTGTTTCTCACTTCTCACAATAATGGGGAAATTTCACTCAAACGACTTAGTCTGGCACCCACCATATGCTTGTAAGGATTCTAGTATCTCGACCACTAATATACCATAGACTCATGATCAAGGGGACTTTTCAGGGTTGTAATGTTGGAAAAGGTCAAATGGAATGGAATGATATACTAGCAAGTATTATGCATGTATTTTGAGCTTAAAACACCTTTTACAAAATAAGAAAAATTCAACTTCTATTCACAATTATTTAGAGAATGCCTCATGTAATTTTATTCATTTTCCCTTTCTTTCATCATTTTTCTCTTCTTGTTTTTTTTTCGCCATTTTTCTCACCATTTTTTTTCTTTTTTTTTTCGGGCATTTATCATATACACAAGAATAGTAGTCTACAATAAAATAAGGTGCACTAATAACATATTGATGATGCACGCACAATAATCTTGCTAAGTGATGATGGATTAATGGAAAGTGATGGGCTGAAAGGGGTGAACAAAGGTGAATTGCATTGACTTGTGTTTAGGTCAAGGGGTAGTGAAAGGAATGCCCCTATCATGCTCACAAGTCTTAGGTATTGATGCAGCTTTGAAAAAGAATCAAAACAAGTTCTAGGAGTTAACCAGAGCTAAGTAGTCACACATGTTAACAAAGAACAAGATGATGAAGGCTTGAAATTCTCACGACAAGGTTTTCTCAAAGATGATCACTCCTAACATCAAACTCTGCATCATGGTTTTGAAAAAAAAACAACACTCTAGAATGTCAATCAATCAAGAGAAACAATCACCAGATGCATTAACTCAACATGCTTGACATTTCGAAAAATATGGTAACAAGGATTTAATTCAGATGCCAAAGAGTGTAACAACTGAAACAAGTGTAGGGTAAAATTTTTGAAATATGGGCATTTTTAATCATTTAAGATTCTCTTTAAAAGGAAAATGCATGAAAAGATAAAGAGTTTAACAAAAATCATTAAGACACCTTGATAAACGCCAATATTTGCATGGTTTCTTGCCTCATTTCGGAATGATTGATAGCTTAATTGCTCTATATTGTGTTGAATTGAACCCTTCTACCTCAGTGGTCAGTCATTGCATATATAATGACACAAAAAGGGAAATTGAGTGAATTGTGTCCCCCGGCTGTATATACCTTTGAACTCCAGTGTTTTGTACTTTAACGAGGTTTATTTTACTTCTGATTGCATATGCAGAGGGAAGATATTCAAGTACCTGAAGACAAAACTGAAGGGATGTAATTCAGGATTAAGCGGAGTGCCACTGGGCAATTTATGTCGCGACCAACTCTCATATGTCGTGACTTGTTTGTAAAATCTTAAACTCTGTTGTCTTCAAAAGTCACGACGCATTTCAAATTAAGTCGCGACATTTGTCTGTGTTAGTCGCGACACAATTCAAATAAAGTCGCGACATGAGGACGTGGAATTGATGCGGTGCGTTTTGAGTTGAGATCAGTAACCGGATTAAAGAGGGGGGAGAACAATCATGAAATGGCATGCAATTCTGGACAGGAGGAGATATCAGGAGGCAGAGAGGAGTTCTCGAGAGTCTTTTGGAACCTTGGGCATATCTTCATCAAGTTTTACTTCAGATTACATCTCCACTTCCCATCTCCTTCTGAGTTTTTCTACCTTCTTCTCACCTTTTCGCTGTATTATCTCCATCTCATCTTCCTTTTCTGATGGCTGAACGAAGGAGTGATAGCTGCTGCGTTCTTGGAATCATGAGAGGCTAGATTCGTGGTCTCTTGGTGATGGAGAGCAAGACTTGAGCCAAAGATTCATTGGGGAGTATATCTAGCCATATCTTGTATTTGCATGTTGTAGAAATCTTTAGATCTAGAGACTTCTACTACTATACACTTTAATTTGCAGATTTGTGAATGTATGATTTGGCTGTGTCGTTAGATCAATTGTTGTTCACACGGATTATATTTCATGAACTCCAGATTTGATTCATTGAGTTCACCAGGTTATCAATGATTATTGATAATTAGTTGTGATCGCAATCTGTTAAAGCATGAACATCAACTGTTCTCTCTACATTCTGAGTGTTACTAAACAGTGTTTCAAGAAATGTTATTTGTCTTGGATTAAAGCAAATTTGCATAAATTGAACCATTGGACCTAAGTGATAGCTTAGGGTCTATCAATTAAACTTAGAAGAATTGACTTCCCCTAATTAAACCAAGGCAAGGATAGTTACGGCTCCATCACTGAGGACTTATTCATTTTATTCCCTCTTAATCCAAATTACATTTTCACTCACTGAAGATTCCAAAAATATTACACTGCATTGCAATTTATTTTATAGCTCTAGACTAAAACCCCCTATTTTACAAATTCAAGTTCAACATGCTTTTGATAACCAATTTAGACTAGGAAAACAATAAACCGCTCCTCGAGAAGAACGATTGGTTGCTCAATATAGCTACATTCTTTTGTGGAATCATTTTATATCGAACCGGAAGGCGACAAAACCGAGTCCGATCACACCTCCCCCACACTTAAACAATACATTGTCCTCAATGTATAAAATGACCGTATTTGACCGTAATATTGGCTGAATTAACCTCTATGTGAATTAGAAAGGTGTGAGTGAGAGATAGGGAAAAACGATAGAGATGTTCATGTAGAAGCATATATATATATAGGATAATATAACTAAAGTGGGAGATGAAAGTGGCATAGGAGTTCCTGCATTAAGGTTTTATTGAATTGAAAAGCTAACAACTCTACTTTTCCTACTGGGAAGCTCTTCCCCCACACTTATCTCACAAATATATGGAAATAATATCACTAGAAATCGTAGCATACAAAAAGTAAGAAAAGCAAAAGGAGAAGAGACAACCTAGCCTCAAGGGGGTTGAGTATCCTCATGATAGAGCTTGAGCAAGTGTCCATTGGCTCAAAACTCAGCTCCCGTAGCTTCATCTAGTAGCTCCATCATGCCAAATGAGTGTGCTCGAGTGATCACGAATGGCCCATTCCACATAGCCTTAAGTTTTCCACTTCCAAATTTGTGACGGGTGCTATACATCAAGACACGATCGCCCACTTTGAATTCGTTCCTGAGGATGTTCTTATGATGGATCAGTTTGGTCTTTTCTTTGTATAGCCTAGAACTTTCATAGGCATCTAGTCTTAACTCGTCAAGCTCTTGCAACTTCATGGTTCTTGCTTCTCTGAAGGCTTCTATATCCATGTTGCACAGTTTCATTGCCTAATAAGCTTTGTGCTCCAACTCAACCGGTATATGACAAGCTTTACCATAAACAATCCGGAACGGAGACATGCCAATGGGTGTCTTGAAAGCAGTCTGGTAGGCCTATAGTGCATCTTCAAGTCGGGAGCTCCAGTCTTTCCATGAAGGCTTGACAATCTTTTCAAGAATGGTCTTAATTTCCCTATTTGTCTGGGGGTGGTATGTGGTAGATGTTTTATGATTAACACCATATTTGGCAAGAAAGCCATTAATGAGATTGTTGCAAAAATGAGTACCTCTATCACTAACTATTGCCAATGGAACACCAAATCTACTAAAGATGTGTGACTTCAGAAACTTGGAAACTGTGGGTGCATCATCTTTTCGTGTAGGGATGACTTCTACCCATCTAGAGAGGTAATCTATAGCTAATAGGATGTAAGTGAATCCTAAAGAAGGTGGAAAAGGACCCATAAAGTCTATTCCCCACACATCAAAAACCTCGCAAAAGAACATGGATTGTTGAGGCATCTCATGTCTTTTGCTCATCCCCCCAAATCTTTGGCATTTATCACATGCCTTACAATATTCATATGCATCTTTAAACAAGAAGGGCCAGTAGAATCTCGCTTCAAGAATTTTCCTAGTGGTTTTCCTAGAGCTAAAGTGCCCCCCTCAGAGCATGGTGTGACAAGCAGAAAGTATGGGCTTGAACTCAGCATCAGGGATGCATTGCCTAATCACTTGATCAGTACACGGTCTCCACAGGTGGGGCTCATCCCAAATGTAGGGCTCAGCTTGTCTGTGTAGCTTTTGGGCCTGAAATGGAGACAAGTGATCAGGGGTTAGACCAGTCACAAGATAATTAACTAAATCAGCAAACCAAGGTGCATAAGCGGATATAGCAAAATGAGAGGAATCTAGGAAATCATCACAAATGAGATTAGAATCAACTACTCCCTTTGTTTGGTCTGGCAATCTGCTCAAGTGATCAGCTACAAGATTGGTTGTTCCTGGTCTATCCTTGACTTGGATATTGAATTCTTGTAGCAACATCATCCATCTGATTAGTCTTGGTTTGGAGTGATTCTTATTAAAAATAAACTTTACTGCTGCATGGTCTGTATAGACAACAACCTCATAATTAATTAGATATTGTCTAAACTTATCTAATGCAAATACAAGAGCAAACAATTCCTTTTCTGTGGTTGTGTAATTTCTTTGCGCATCATCTAGAGTCTTGATGCATAGGCAATCACACGAGATGAATTACCATTCCGTTGACCTAGCATCACACCAACAACATTATTGGATGCATCACAAGCTAACTCAAAAGGTAATGTCCACTCAGGGGAGGTTATAATGGGAGGAGAAATCAACTTTGCCTTTAATTTATTGAAGGCTTGTTTATAAGAATCATCAAAGTTAAAAGGTGCATCCTTTTGCAAAAGTTTGGATAGGGGTAAGGCAATTTTAGAGAAATCCTTGATGTATCTTCTATAGAAGCTCACATGTCCCAAGAAAGAAATAAGTTCTTTAAGTGTAGTGGGATAGAGTAAAGAAGATATCACCTCAATCTTAGCCTTATCAACTTCAATGCCCTTGCTAGATATTAAATGACCAAGTACTATCCCAAGAAATGACACTTTTCAAAGTTCAAAACCAAATTTTTCTCAATACATCTAGTAAGTACATCATCCAAACTGTCCAAAAAAGCATCAAATGAATTACCATACACTGTAAAGTCATCCATAAACACTTCCATGCAATTTTCAAGAAAATCAAAGAACAAAGACATCATGCAGCGTTGGAATGTACCAGGTGCATTGCACAAGCCAAAAGGCATTCTTCTATAAGCATAAGTATCAAATGGACAAGTAAATGTTGTTTTCTCTTGGTCTTCAAGAGCTATGGGTATTTGAAAGTATCCAGAAAACCCATCTAGGAAACAATAATGACTTCTCCCCATTAATCTCTCCAACATTTGATTTATGAAAGGTAAGGGAAAATGGTCTTTCCTAGTTGCATCATTGAGTTTTCTATAGTCAATACATACTCTCCAAGCGTTCTGTACTCTAGTAGGTATGAACTGATGTTTTCATTCCTTACCACAGTTATCCCACTCCTCTTAGGAACCACCTGCACTGGACTAACCCATTCACTATCTGATAAAGGGTAGATGATGCCTGCACTAAGCAATTTAGTCACCTCTTTCTTAACAACATCTAAGATTAAAGGGTTTAATCGTCACTGGGGTTGCCTACAGGGTTGAGAATCTTCATTCAAAATAATCCTATGAGTACATATAGCAGGGCTAATTCCAGGTATATCAGCTAATGTCCAACCTAAGGCCTTTTTATGCCTTTTCAAAACAATAATCAATCTCTCTTCCTCACCCAAAGATAAAGCATTAGAAATAATCATGGACAATTTAGCACTACTTTCAAGGAAAGCATATTTAAGATTATCTGAAAGAGGTTTCAATTCAATTTTAGGGGGTTGGATCACAGAAGGAACTAGCTTAGGGAGATCAATAGTCAGAGAAGAACTCCCTTTGGTAAACTTAGGTAATTGGCATGCATTGAGCTCCTTTGGTTCTTTGACTTGAACATCGGTTATCCCAAATGTTGGATCAACTTTTAGTTGATCAATAGTAGCAATTGACTTGGGGGAACCGTCATCACCTACACCTGCATCACAACTGGAAACAAGATCATTCAAAAATCTCAAAGTGTGATGAGATATCTTAGGTCTTCAATGAAGATTAAGTGATGGGTCAGAAGGTGACCCTTTAACCACATTATCCTTAGGCTCCAAGTGTCATGTTAGAGGATGAGAAGGTTGGCTTTAGGGTTATCCCCTTGGTAAGTGAATTCTCCAAGTCTTGGCTACCAACATCATATTCAGCCTTCTCTACATATTGATGACTTGAAACATCAAGCAAACTACCTTCCTCATAGGCATCATCACTTAAATAAGATAAATTGAACGAATTAAGTTCAAAAGTGTCACTAGAGGAAGTAAAATCTATAGGAGTGGAAAGCCAACAATCAACTGATAAACAATCAATGTTAGACACGTCATTTCCTAAAGAGTCAAAAGAAGAATATAAGGATTGTAAAGAAGAAAAATAAGAATCATATGCACTCAAATCTGGGTCAACATCATAGGCATGCATGATTAGTTTATGATCTTTAGCAAGTTCATCAAAAGCAATATCAATGGAATTCACACCAAGGAAAGAATGATCCTCAAAAGGATGTTTCATAGCCTCATAAACATTAAAGCCAATCTTTCAATCTCCCACTTCCATTGTTATAGTACCATCCTTCATATCAATTAGGGTACCGGCTGTCCTCATAAAGGGTTGACCTAAGATCATGGTGCTCTCACTAGTTTCATTGGTCATATCAAGGACATAAAAGTCAGCTGGGAAAACCAAATCTTTAACCTTAACAAATATATCCTCAAGAATACCCTGGGGGTGCCTAAGAGTCCTATCTGCAAGCTGGAGGATAACATTGGTTTGTTTAAGTTCTGTAAGCCTTAGTGAATCAAAGATGGAACCAGGCATAACATTAATTGCAGCACCTAAGTCTAGCAAAGCATGGGCAACTTCAACATTACCTATGGTGCATGGGATAGTGAATGAACCAGGGTCCTTATACTTAATGGGTAACTAAGGTTGAAACAAAGCAAAAACATTAGGGCTCACCTGGATTCTCTCATTAGGTCTAAACTTTTTGTTGTTAGTGCAGAGATCCTTCAAAAATTTACAATATTTAGGAATAGTTTTAATCAATTGAAGAAAAGGCACATTGACATGCAACTTACTAAAAAGGTCATACATTTCTTTTTCAGCTTGATCATCAAACAATTTCTTACCTCTAAAGTAAGCTTGAGGAAAGCGAAGTTGAGAAATTTGTACCTCTTTATTTGGATTACCAAGGGTTCCTTGTTCACTAGTCTTTACTTCCTCACAGTTGCCTGTATCTTTTGTAGTGCTTTCATCCATATGTTTGGGATCCTCTCCTTGAGTTAGTGGTTCTTTGTTCACCTTTTTATTGTCAATCAGCTCTTTCTCCTTATTGCTTTTAGATTGTGCCAATCTTATGGGGCTAAGCGGTGGGCTTTTAACCTCAATCTCTCCATCTACTTGCTCTTTATTCTTTGTAGCAAAGTGTACCTTCTTGCCACTTCTAAGTTCAATTTCATTAAGAGATTTTGGATTGATGACCGTGTTCAATGGAATAGAGCCACTTGCTTTGGCTTGTTGATCGCTCATAGTGTTAGACAGCTGAGTGACATAAGCAGTGAGATTATCAGCCTTTGTTTCCCACTGTTCCATCTTGTTTTCTAAAGATGCAAACCTTGCATTGGCTTTAGAGGATTCTTCTTGCATCTTTTGCATCATGCTCATTGATAAACGCCAATATTTACATGGTTTTCTTGCTTCATTTTGGGATATTTGATAGCTTAATCACTCTAATTTGGGCTAGATTGAGCATTTTACCTTTGTGGTCATTCATTGCATACATAGTAACACAAAAAGGGAAGAATTGAGTGAATTATGTCCCTCAGCTGTATATGCTTTTCAACCTCAGTGTTTTATGCTTTAATGAGGCTTTCTTGTCCCTACGCTGCAGATGAAAAGGGGAGACGTGTGAATACTTGAAGGCATAACTAAGCAGAATGCAATTCAACACAGGAAAAAATGCCACTGGATGATTTGTGTCGCGACCTATAACATGGATGTCGCGACTTGTTTGCAACCTCTGGAGTTTTGTTTGCCTCATAGGTCGCGACATGTACCCTTGTGAGTCGCGACATATAGACGTTTTAGTCGCGGCATACTTCAGCTTGAGTTGCGACATTAGAACGTGGAATTGATGCTGCGCGTTTTGAGTTGAGATCAGCAAGTGGATCAAAAAGCGGGAACAGTCACGAGGGGGGCATTCATTCGGGGAGAGGAGAAGAAAGATCAGGAGGCTGAGTGGAGTTCTCTGGTTCTTCTACAACCTTCGGCAGATCTTCACGAATTCATCATCATCTCACTTCCATTTCTACATCTTCCTAACAAATCATCTACAGTCGACCTCACATCTTTCTGCACTATCTCAGCTATCATCTTCCTCTTCCGATGACTGAACGAAGGAGTGCTAGCTGCTGCGTTCTTGGAATCATGAGAGGCTAGATTCATAGTCTCTTGGTGATGGAGAGCAAGACTTGAGCCAACTATTCATTGGGAAGTATATTTAGCCATATCTTGTAATTGCATGTTGTAGAAATCTTAGATCTAGAGACTTCTACTACTATATACTTTAATTTGCAGATTTGTGAATGTATGATGTGGCTGTGTCGTTAGATCAGTTGTTGTTCACAAGGATTATATTTCATGAATTCCATATTTGATTCATTGAGTTCATCAGGTTATCAATGATTATTGATAATTGGTTGTGATTGCAATCTGTTAAAGCATGAACATCAACTGCTCTTTCCACATTCTGAGTGATTCTGAACAGTGTTTAAAGAAATGTTGTTTGTTTTGGATCTAAGCAAAACTGCATTAATTGAACCATTGGACCTAAGTGATAGCTTAGGGTCTATCAATTAAACTCAGAAGAATTGACCTCCCCTAATTAAACCAAGGCAAGGATAGTTAAGGCTCCATCACTGAGGACTCATTCATTTTATTCCCTCTTAATCTAAATTACATTTCCATTCGCTGAAAATTCTAAAAAAAAAAATACTACACTGCATTACACTGCATTGAAATTTGTTCTGTAGCTTTAGCTCTAGATTAAAACCCCCCCGATTTTGCAAATTCAAGTTCAACAATGCTTTTAATGACCAATTCAGACTAGGCTAGCAATTAAACCGCTCCTCGAGAAGAATGATTGGTTGCGCACTATACTACATTCTTTTGTGCAATCATTTTGTATCGAACCGGAAGGCGACTAACCGTGTCCGATCACTCATCATATTCTACAACATCACATTGGTATCATCCTTAGGAGGAGGAGCAAGAGTTCTATCTTGGTTTTGGAATTGGTGAGAAGAGTTACCAACTCCGCTACTCTGTGGGTATCGATTCGGGCCTGCTCCCTTAGAGTTCTCACTCCAACTAAATCTTGGATTGTATTTCCATCCTTCATTATAAGTATTGCTATAGGGATCAAACTTCTGATTAGGCCTCCCTTGATACATAGCTGACACCTCTTCAGTTCTACAAGGACAACGACTAGTGACATGCATCATTGAACCACATCCCTCACAACTAGGAGCTACAAGGGCTTGAGAAGTAGGAGAACATTGTTAAACACTAAGATTTTTAAGCTCTGCAGTAATGAAAGATAGCTGTGAGTCAAGCTAACTATTCATTGTCTCAACCTTAGCCTCAAGGGAATCCATTCTTCTGCTCTGCATAGGGTTATTACCAATATCATATATTCCTCTGACTTCTCTCACACTATGTTGTCGGGTGTTACGTGCTCTTGTTCTTATCAGTACCCAAGCTTCCTCTACTACTAAATCTTCAAGAGAACCACCAGATGAAGCATCCATAATCCCTTGCTCATTAGGCAACAAACCCTTATGGAAATATTGGATCAATTGTTCATCAATAATTTGGTGATGTGGACACTTAGCCAACAGCTCTTGGAATCTATTCCAGTATTCATAAAAGCTTTTAGATGGATCTTGTTTGATAGAATATATTTATTTCTTCAAGGATTGATTTGACCGTGTCTTAACTCCTTGGAATCAAATGCAAAATATTTTAAACCAAGAATTGCAGTATAATGTAATACTCGGGCCGTTCTCTTATCAAGGAGTCTTAATTCAACTTCCCGAGGTAAACTAAGAGTCTAAAATGTAATAAAATATGGGGTTGTTTTGAGAAATCAATTTTATTCATTAAAGCTAGTTGCAAGCAAGAAAAATAAATTCTAAACTATTGTTTTTATAATTTCTTTATAAAATTGAAATAAATGAAGGAAATCGGATTGAAGTATATAATATGGAAGACGCTCTTCGAAATGAGTAAATGAGTATCCTTGTTCAATTAAAATAATGGGAGTTTTAAAATCATTAAGTCTATTGGAAAATCCTAAGCAATCGCATTGAGTCTAATACTTTTAATCAATAGCTACTCATACTATCGTATTTATAGCTATTACTTAAAAGTGTTGTTAAATTTCCGCTTAATGTGTGAATTGAATTAAATTAATGTGCTTGCGCCCCCTATATGAATGCACTATCACGACATTCAAATTGATTAAATTAAACTATATAAACCAGTGATCACTAAAGCAAATATAATTCATTCAATCAATTGGGAAAATAATCATAAATAAAATCAAACAAGCAACAAAAATCTAGAACAAACACAAATATGTTTAATCAAGAAAAAAGTTAAATATAATCAATCCTAAATTAGGAATTCAAAATAATTAACAAAGGGAAAGATTAAACTGAAATAACTCCGCTAATTAATTTCAGGAACTCAAGCCATTATTCCATCTCCAAGAAGCACTAAGAACTAGCCACTCATCATCATCATCATCATCATCAAATCAAATTCAGAAAAATTGATTTCCTCAGCCATTTAAATCTGAAACGAAGGAAACAATAATGTGTCGCTGGTCATCCTCCTCTGATTTCTTGCTGTTTCTGGATATACGAATTAAAGGAGGAGAAGAGAAGATGATAATGGTGATGACAGAAAATGTAAGGGATGAAGAAGAAGCGTGGGTGAGATGGGGTGATGAAGATGAAGGAAAAGAGATGGATTTGCGGTGCTCGTTGTATTTATTCTCACCCCCTCACTGTTGCGGCACTTTCCCCTTTTTATATAGTGAAGATCTCCCCAAACCTAGCTCAAAAATCATACTTTTCAGGGCCAAAAAAGCTGTTGCACATGTTGGGACCTCGCTAGCATTTTTGAAATTCAGTTTTCAAGCTGCTGGACGTGTGGGACTTCGCTGGAATTTCCAAAATTCATCTTCAAGGGTTGCTGGATGGTTGGGACCTCTCTAGCATTTCTGAATTCTAGGTACTTGGCTGTCATTAATTTCTGATCCACTGTTTTGTCCTCTAGTGTTCCTCAAATGAAAGTTTCCTTTTTTAGCTTCTAATTTTCCAAATAGTTCCTAAGTGTTCTGAAATGAATTTCAAGGATAAAATGTGATATCTTATATTTCAAAATCCAATTAAAAAGAGTAATTTACAAAAACATGACATTTTTACCCCTCTTTAACTCTATTTTCACACATTTGCCTCAATCCAAATAAATACAATTAAATTCAATAAAAATCTAAATATAATACTTAAATCTCTTAAAAATACCACAATTTCATGTAGTAAAATAGCATTAGATCATGGACCAATTTGAAAATTTATAACTAATTTTAGAAAAATTTAGATTGAGTGGTTCAAGTCTTTAAATGAAGCTTATTGAATTTCCTACAAGTGAAAATATTTGTAATATCTAGATTTTCAATAACTGAATATAAAGGCTAAATGAGTAACTGAAGATTAACTAAAAGTGCGGAGAATTAAAGGAAAGGAAAAGAAGAGTGAAAAATGACATTTACCAAATGTGGAAAAGTAAGGGAAAATGGTTATTTTGAAAAGTAGGAACCAAAGTGTCATCTTGTGAAATTAAGGGATCAAAGTGACATTTTGAAATTGGGACCCAAGTGTAAATTTGAAATTTCTTAGGATCAAAATGTTATTTTTAAAATTAAGGGAATTTTGGTAAATTGAGAAAAGTCAAAGGGCATTTTGGTCAAAGTTTAACCAAAATATTAAAAAAATTTATAGAGTCCCAAAAGATAGAGAAAAATTCACTAATCAGTAATTGAGGCCCGGTTCAGGTCATAATACAAGAATAACTTTTACAAGAATTTAAAAGATTATTTAAGATTTGGATATTTAATAAATAATTAATTAAATGTAATTATTTTAAATATCCAAAGGCCTCAAATATCTTATTTTATAATAGGAAAAAATAGTTTGGAAATTGTAGTAATTGATAAAATTGTTTCCAAGAGAAAGTTAGAAATAGTTTCCTAAAACGGAAAGAAAAAGACCCAGAAAAACCTTGAATCAGGGTTTTCATAAAAAATTAATTAAAGATGATTATGGAAGTAGAATGAGCAAAGAAAAATCATGGAGGTCCTATATGAATTTTGAGAATTTTTAATGACCATAAACCAGTTAAGTAATTGGAAAATTCCAAAAAAGTATTTCTTGCTAGATAAAGTAGCTTTATGGGATTCAATCCCTACCCCTTGTGAATGGAGTAAACCCACAGGCCAGTTGTCAACCCATTAAATGGACCTCAGTACAGTGAGGGATGAGTCTCACCTGACAAGCAGGTGGGGATGCCCTGGGATTACTTAAAAAAAGTAGTTTTATGGGAAGCTAAAGTAACTTTATCTGTATAAAGTAACTTTATCTGCTTAAAATAAATTGTGTGATCCATATTAAGCCACATATATGTCTTTTACTACAAGACAAAAAGCAAGAGCAGATATTATCATAAAGTGGTAGAATATCTTAGTGTAAAGTTACTTTATCAGTCCAATCAGGTCCCACGCATTAAGAGACATGTGCAGAATTTTGTAAGCTTCTTGAACACTCTTTCCCATCCCATTTTTCTGCACACAAGTTGGTCAAACACCAAGATAAGAGAAGAGGAAGTGGTGTGAGGCAAGGGAGCAAGAAGAGAGCAAAAATTCTCAAGGAAGCCAAGTATAGGTAAGTTCTAACCACAACTCTTACATATTCTTGATCTCTAGACCTCCCTCTTCAATTCTATAGTTTTATTTTCATGGTTTTTGTGTCACACCTTCCTTTTCTAGCTTTATCATACACTAGAGACCTTAACTAAACCACTTGAGACTATTACATAAACTAGAATTAGTCGTCCAAATGAATTTCAAAATTTCTCACCTGAGTTACTATTCAATTAGTAACTTGAAACTTTTAATCAACTTTGAAAATTCATAACTAATTCTAGAAAATTCAAAACTGAAGTGGTTCAAGTCTTTAAATAAAGATTATTCAATTCTCTATGGGAAACAAAAACTCATTTAGCCAATTCCTTGCTCAATCAACACAATTTATTACGTGAACATTCACTGTTCGTTTGGTCATTTTTCAATTTTTCAGATTTTTCCCTTAACTTTGGGAAATCATAACTTTCTGCATACACATCCAAATTTAGAAAACATTGGCTCATTTTAAAGTTTGATAGCATTGTTATGGAAAATTTCAAGCCCTTTGAACTTGTTTTGCCCTATTTCCTCATTACCTTAAGTTTGGCCTGTAGCAAGGGTGTTGGACCCTTTTCATTAATTTTAGCATCCTTTGTTCCTCTATTTTCATGCATAGAACATCATAACATAATTATGTAGCATGATTTTACTAACCCCTATCTAACTTAGTAAAGCAATAGGACATTCCCCCTTTTTCTCCGTGATTTTACTAACCTACTCAAGACTTTCAAATCTTGAGTTACACTCACAGAATCACAGATTTGAATAAGAATATTCTATCAAGAGAATTAAATGCTAAACACTAAAGTGCAGAATGGATTCAAATAAATGAAGCATAAAAGAGGAAATATTGTGAATAAAGATGAATTTTTGACAAACTAAGATACTGTCAGTAAAAGGAGTGCTCGAGCATGTTTCTCAATACTCAAGTGTTGTTGGCAAAGTGATTCAGCCTTTTCTCATTGTTATGTAAAGTACTCAATTTATATTGAGGATACTTGAGTGTTCACAACACTTGTAAGGTATACTCGAGTTTTGAAAGAAGTATTGTTATGAAATATATGAACACTTTTGTTGATACTCAAGTGTTAAAGGAGAAACTAAAGAAGTGCTGGCACTACTCAGTTTTAAAGAGAGTACTCGAGTATTTGTAAAGCATTTTGGTGATTGCACTTTTAAGAATACTCGAGTAGTCTTAAAAGTGTTGTCAATACTCGAGTTTTTGATATATTACTCGAGTTGTGATAGGTTGTGCTTCAAAAGATTTCTTCAAATATTCTTGATACTTGAGTTTTACAAAGTCATACTCAAGTGTAGAAGTATTGGCACAGGCACTTTAGTTGATTCTCGAGTAATGATGGAAGTATTGAGTTTAAAAAGAAAACTTTGAGTCTAATACTCGAGTATTGTCACACAATACTAGAGTATTATCAATCCTCTTATGGGAACTCGAGTTTCTTATGAAAGTTTTGAAGTTCAAAAATATTTTAGCAGCTTGATACTCGAGTATGGTTGTCTGGTACTCAAGTAGTGACAATACTTTGATGAGTATTCAAGTGTTCTTGAAAGTGTTATGTTTTGAAATTAATTTTACCCCACGATACTCGAGTATTAAAACTTAATACTTGAGTATTGTCAATGCTTTCACTAATACTCGAGTTCCATTGAAAGTGTTGAGTTTTGAGAACTAATTTTGTTCAACGTTACTCGAGTATTGAAACTTAATACTCGAGTGTTGTCAACACTTTAACTAATACTCTAGTGTTATTGAAAATGTTGTGAAAAATAGTTTATTTTGAAAAACTAACTCATAATCCCTGCAAAAACATGTTTGTCATCATCAAAAATCCCAACACAAACAACATACACAACAATTAAATGCAATATAAATGTGAAAGTTAGAGAATTTGCTACCTTGATAATTTGACTCAAATGTCTTCCCTTTTCACTTGGTTACTCCTACATAAAATTTACAACTCCTACACATACCATAATGCATTTGACATTAATAACAAGCCATTACTATAACACTTAACAATTTATAAAACCCATTTCTTGATAACTTAGGGTCATAACTTTCCATCTTTGTCAAAATTAATCCAATTTCTCCAACATTGTTTTCTCACTTATACCCTACACAATTTGGCCTTCTAAATCCATTGGAAACATCAAAATTATTAAAAGCACAGTCTTTCCTCAAGATATACAGTTGGTCAAAATTATGCATCAATTGGCAATAAAATGATTTTTCAACTTCTCTTTCCATATACATGCTTGATCTTGCATGATATTGTATGTATGAAGTTAACTTGTCAAGGGAAGATTTTGAAAAGCAAGAGGAAAGTCACTATGTTCAAGTGCCAAATTGAGAAACAAGATAGCAAAATCTACCAACCTTACATTAATGTTAGCATTGATTATTATTTGTTATTTGTGCTTTATTGCATATTAATTTTGTGATATTTGAATATGTGATAATATGCCTTTAACATGCCATGGTTATGTATAAATTTTTTGAAAATATGAGCATCAAATGGTCATGCACACTTAGCTAAATAATGAATAATGATCATGCATTTTGGTGGATATGTTAGTGTTTTTACTATGGGGATTTCTTTGAAATCTTTCTCTTCAATAATAACACCTTCTAGGATAAAGTTACAAGAGCAAAGATAAGGAACCACAAGAGTGAAGGTGGGTGATTTCAAATGCAAGGGAAAGCTTGTTTAATTTGAGAGTGACTTTATGTTGTTTTCTTGGATTTTGGAAAAATTGTATGTTAAATCTATGCACTATGGAACATGATGTATGTGTTGTGTAAATAGACCAAGCATGCTATATTATCATGTGAAATTATTATATGCATTAAAAATAGAAAAGTGAGCATGCAAACTAGATATAAAAAAAAGGGGTCAAATGCCCTTACCAAGGGTCAAAGTTAATGTAATAGTGAAAAATAGTAATTTAAGTCTACATGAGTTGATATTTTCCAGATAAATAATTAACATGGCAAGATTTAAAATGAGCCTAAGTTTGCTAGATTTGGAGTTTTTGTGCAAAAGGTTATGGTTGTTCAAAGTTAGAAGAAAAATCTGGAAAAATGAAAAATGATCAAGTGAATAGTTATTTTTCATGAATTTTTTTGTATTAATTGGTTAATAAATTGGACAAATTGATTTTTTTTTCTATAAGAAATTTGTTAAGCTTCATTTAGAGACCTGAACCACTTAATTTCAATTTTTCTAGAATAAGTTATAAATTTTCAAAATTGGTCAAAAAATTTGAAATTACCAAGTGAACAGTAATGATGAACAATAACAATTGTAAAGTTTAAAAATTTTACTTGGTTAGTTAATTATAAGCATTAGAAGGCATTAAAGTGGTTTATAATTTGTTTCTAATATAAAATAAAATAAGCCAAGGAAGGTGTTACAATATCTATTTGTCAAATTTCTTGACTAATTAATACAATTTAATATGTTAACATTTACTGTTCATTTGGTCAACTTTCAATTTTTTAGATTTTTCCTCTAACTTTGGATAACCATAAATTTATACATACACGTAAAAATTTAGATCATTTTAAAGCTTGGAATGTGTAGTATTTTTCTAGAAAATTTCAAGTTATTTGGACTTGGTTTGCCCTATTTCCTCATTAACTCAAGTTAAGCTTTTAACAAAGGATGTTGGATCCTTTTCTTGACTTTAGCATACTCCTTTCTTTTATTTCCATGCATTCCATATCATGACATTACTCACTAACATATTTAGCACTTATGTACAGCACATCTCATATACTTGTCATAGTAAAGGTTTAACATACATTGATCTAAAAGTCAACATACAAACATAAGGTAACATGCTTCAACATATACAAGATTTTCACAAAGTTTGGAAGCCATCCTCTTAATTTTGCACCTCCTTTCCTTTGCCCTTTGAACTTTGGCCTAATGTTGTTTATTAGAAAGAATGAGATTTTAAAAAAATTCCAATAGCAAATAACTCTAACTAACACATCAACATGCATGATTATCAATATGCAACATTCGCATGCCATGAAATTATTAACAAGACCTTACTTCATCACATTAACATTCATTGCACAAGGCTAAGGCATATCACATTTTTCCATAGTTACAACCATGCACAAACATGGATTTAAATGTTACAAAACATTAATCATTTATCATTCATGGAAAAACAGCATAAACGACAATCAATTGCAAAGTAAATACACAAGTTAGAGCACTTGCTACCTTGATTAGTTTTTTTTTTTTCCATTTTCTCAAGTAGCTTCCTTTTTCCACTCAACAACTTTCCTTGCACCTTAGCACTCCTACACATTTTATGGTGCATTTGGCATCAATAATATATCATTACCAATTCATTAGAACACCATTTGAGGCATAAAGCTTAATCTTGGCACTTAGGATTTCTAACTTCTTAATTTTATCAAAATTGATTCCAATGTTTCTAAAATTACTTTCTCACTTCTACCATATACAATTTTGCCTTATACATCCATTGGAAGCATTACAATCATCAAAAACTCATTTCTTCCTCAAGAATATCAGCTGGCCGAAATGTGCATAGAAAATTCAAACAACATGATTTTTCAACTTCTATCACCACACACATGCATAATATCATTTATAGACCAATTTCCCATCATTATTCAACATAAAATCATTGATCCACATGCATTTTCAGGTTTTGCCAATAGCACCTCTTGGAGTTTGAAATCCAAAATTCCAAAACAACATCAAACCACCACAATCCAACAACGAACAAGTTACAAATCAAGCATAAAGTTGGATTATGGCACTTACCTCTTGAAATTCCTTCTCTTCTTCACTTTCTCTCTACTTTTCTCTCTCTAGAATTAATTTTGCAAGATTTTCCCTTCTTGAAACACTCTTGTCTGAAATTGAAGGGAGGGGAGGGGTATTTATAGACATTCAATTTGCTAAATGGTCCTTGAACTCTAACATATTTGCAAGAGGTGTTGACTTGGTCTTGACTCCTGATTATATAATCTTCCAAAAGGACAAATCCTATGCATCAAGAATGATCTTGGCACATGTCCATGTGATGTCATAGGGCTTATGTAATTCATGTTGTGGGTCTCACTGCACTGATAAAGCAACCGATAAATTCTATCGAAAATGCTTTTAGGGAATTTTCTGATCACTTGACCAATACAATGTCACTAAAAATTTCCAAAATTCATATGATACTTTCATGATTTTTCTTTCTTCATTATGCTTTCAAAATTGTCCTTGATTAATTTTTGAAATAAAACCCTAATTCAGGGTTTCTCGGGTCCTTTCCTTTCGTTCTAGCAAACTAATTCTAATTTTATTTAGGCAACAATTTTATAAATTTCTACACATTTCAAAATATCTTTCTTTTGAAATAAGATATCGAGAGTATATTTTCAAAATATCTTTCCTTTGTAAATTAATAAACTAAATATTAAATAACTTTTAAAATTGCCATAAAAGTTATTTTTATCATTTTAACATGAATCAAGCCTCAATTACTGATTAATGAATTTTTCTCTATCTTTCAGTGCCTTAAAAAACTATCTGATATTTTGGTCAAACTTTAACCAAAATACCCTTTGACTTTTTTTAAATCTACCAAAATGATCTTGAATTTCAAAAATGGAAATTTGGTTCCCAAATTTTGAAATGGCACTTTAGTTCTTAATTCCAAAATAAACACTTTTTACCCTTTCATTTCACTCTCTGAACCCTAAATTTATCTGTAGCTATTCGTTTTGGCCCTGATTTTCCATTATAGAAAAATGTCGATATTACATAAAGGTTGACAATGAAGTTGTGAAATATTATGTGTGGCATTTGTGAGCAGATGTACTCATTTCCAAATCAACTTGTGAAATGATTTTTATTAATGCCCCTTAGCAATTGCTAGTATGCTTTTGAAGTAGGATTGTTGGTTGTTGGTATTTTTGTCTCATTGGTTATTCTTAATATTTTCATGTGAGAGCTCCAATGCCAAAGCTTCTAGGAAGGAGCCGAAGGCATAGATTGCGGGATGCTTTTTTATTTAAAGCCCCTTTTTGTAAATGTGCATATGGTTGCATGTTGCCATAGTAGTACCCAATTTAATATTAGCATTTTGAGATACATTGACTTACTATTATTTTGATGTTGTTGTTAAAGGTGGGAGGCCTTTCTTGGGATTCCTTTAATTAATACATGGATTCATGACATATTTGAGAATTTGATTCGAATGTTATATGATAGGATTTCTACATATATCTTGTATTTTTGGAAATGTTTTCAAATGTGGTGTTAAATCCTTTGAACCATGATAGTTGTGTATTCCAAATCATAGCAAAGCAAGTAAACATGAAATAAATGCAATGATATGTAATGTAAACAATAATTACTAAGCTACCTTTTCTCCTTTATTCCTGGCCTCTTGGTTGTCAATTCTTTTTTTTTTCCTAATGTCCAATGGTCCTAAATAACATTATATAAAAATTATCAACTCATTAGGACCATTAATAACATTTATTACTGCTTTTAATTGCTCTCTTTAACCTTAACTTTGACTTTTATATTCATAGGCTTCAAAATTAATCTAACATACTCTTCCCCTATAATTTTGCATGTAGATTCTATTGTTAAGCTCAAATAGATCAAAATAAACCTCCTTTCCTTTCAATTACTCAAAATAGCAACATAGGGAGATTATAGTACAAAATTTCAATCCTTGTCTCTAATGCTTCCAAACTTGGTTTCTCACTTATAACTATACTATTTTTTTCATTTTAAACTCATTGTAAGAATCCAAATTATTAAAATCATATTCCTTCCCTTGGAACCAACCCTAGCTGAAACATACATGGAGATTGGGAAAATGGATTTTTCAATGTTTCTTTCCATACACTTAAATAATCTTGCTTCCTAACCACTTTCCTACCATTATTTAACACAAAATCAATTCTCCACAAACAAGACCAATTTTGTTCATCACCTCCCTTTAGGGTTTATGATTCCAAAAATTCATATAAACATAAAAACCAACTCAAGTCACTTGGAAAGCTTCGTCATGTATAAGATAGCATAAATTCTAACTTTGATATTAACATTGTATTTGATTATTGTTTGTGTTACTTTGCTATGTTTGGTGTATGATTAAAGTCATATGACATGTAAATCCTTACTTATGAATGTACATGGTTGTAGCTATGCAATGATGTCTTAGCCTTGTGCAAATATGTTTTTTAGTGAGGTTTTGTTAATAATTTAATGGCATGCTATTTACATTTAAGTAATCATGCATGTTAATATGGTAGTTAGAGATACTTGCTACTGGGATTTCTTTGAAATATCATTCTTGCTAATGACTAACCATAGGCACAAGTTCAAGAAGAAAAGGCAAGAAGGTGCAAGAGTAAAGGTGGGTGGCTTCGACATTGAAGGAAAATTTGCACATGTTGTGCATGTTATTTTGTATATGCATTTTGGATAATTGTATCATAAACTCCTACTATGACCATTATGTGCTATAAGATGTAAAATATGTGCCAAGCATGATAAGTATGTGTGTTATAGTGTGAATTGCATGAAGAGAGGTTTTGAGCATGCAAAACCACTAAAAAGGGTGCAATACCCTTAATATGGCATAATTGAACCAAAAATTAGTATATAAGCGCCAAATCCACGAAATTTTACAGGCAAGTAGTTCAAGGTATAAGCTTTAAAACGAACCATGGTTTGCTTAATTTGGAGTTGTATGTAAAAAGTTATGCATTTTCCAAATTCTGCTAAAAATAAAAAATTTCATAGTAGCAAAAGTTGGCCATGACGAAAGTGCTCAGAAAGGAAAATCCTCTCGATTTGGAGGAGTTCGCTGAGGTGAAGGGAAAGGTTCACCTCAATGAAGTGTACCCGAGAGAAATTCTCATGTGGTCAAAAGTTTGCCGCCACATAGTTTGAAGTTGGCCGCGGCGAACGCCCTATTTCAAATGATCAAATGAAAAGTGAAATTTCACATTTTTCCCCTATATAGATTGAATAAGCTTTTATTAGAGACTTGAACTACTTGTTTTCAAATTTTCTAGAATTTGTTAAGAATTTTTAAAGTTAGTCAAAATTCTTAAGTTTCCAAGCGAATAGTGACTATTTTGAGAATTTTTGAAAGTCACATGGCTAACTAATTCTAGCTTATTTAATGGTCTTAAGTGGTTTGGTTAAGGTCTCTAATGGGTAATAAAGCTATAGAAGAGAGGTGTCACATTTGTTGGTATTAGAGCACGATTCTAGCTATATATGAACTATTGTGCTCTTGATTGTCTATGTTATATGAATGGTTTTGTGTCGGACTTGTTTGTCATATTGTTGTGTATGAAATGGTTGAGTGTTAATAGCAAGAAGGATGAGTAAAAATAGTACTGAAATGACTTAGCTAGCTAGACAGGGATCTTTTGACAATCCTGTTATAACTAAGATTAGTATACACTTTGAACCATCAGTGAGCCAGGGTAAGATTGTAGAGCTGGACAATGCATGATAGAGACTTCCTTTAAGAATGAGAATTAGGCATGATCCTTATATGGTATAGTTTCTAGAGGAGCCTAATTCCTTTAAGCTTGAGATGTGTACTATTTAACTAAAAAGTTTCATAACTTTAGAAATACATAACTCTTTATGTACACATCCAATTTAGGGAAACTAGGATTGAATTTAAAGTTTGAGATGTGTAATATTTAACTGAAAAGTTTCATAAAATTTGGATCTTATTTACCTTATTTTCAACTTAGCTCAACTTAAGGGTTTGCTAAAGGTGTTAGATCCCTTTTTACTTTTTTTTTTCCATCACTTTTCAAGTTATTTGCAATATACTATATGTGCATATCTCATAAAATCCAGAGATATTTAACATGTTCAATACAAATATCCAGCATTCACACAATGCACAACATGCTGAAAATTTTAGCATATAAGATTATACATCACAACTTGGATATTTAATTACAAACTTTATCTCATTAGCATATTTCTACATTAACTTTATCCATTCCTCCTCCTTTAGGACTTATTCTCCTTACCTTTGCCTTTATTTGAGCTTAGACCTGGAGATTTGTATCTCTTTTTTTTAGGGAGAATGAGATTTCTTAGAAATCTCAATCGTAAATATTACTAAGAACTACATTAACATGCATGATTATTACTAGTGAATAACTAGTCATGGATGAATATAACTTTACTTTTCTACATGCAATAAACTCAAATTAGCATATGCACCACATAAATAAAGTTTGCATGTTCAAATATCACAAAGCTCAACTAGTTCAATCATCATGACAAACAATCATACATAACAACCAATAGTAATATTAATGTACAAGTTAGTAAATTTGCTACCTGGTATACTTGGTTAAACTAGGCTTGCTCTACTCTGAACTTCTGGGTCTTGTCGACTCGAATGGCTCCTATACCTCAGATCTTGGCCAAACTTCTCTCTCCCTCTTCCTTTTTCTTTCTCTCCTTTCTCTCTTTTCTTTCCTTCCTCCGTGCTTCCTCTCCTCACTATGGCTCTCTTATTTATAGCGACCAAGGAACACCAACTCGGACCGAACCGGCCAAGTTGACTCGGAACACGGTGAATCGGTCAAGTCGCCGGTCCGGATGAGGCTCTAACTTGGGGTGGAGATGACCCAGTGTAACTCGGAGTGACTAGGAATAACCCAGGAATAACTTGATCGACTCATCGCACTCGGCAAGTCGCCTGAGTGGGAGATTCAAATGGATCTTGCTGTTTTACTGGGGAAGAAGAAAGAAAGCTTGAAGAAGATGATCGATTTTAAAAGAGAAAAATGAGAAGGGTCCAGATAGATTTCCAACAAACGAAGAGGGCAAAGGAAGAAGATGAAAAAAGAAATTAATTACCTAGCAGGATGTACTCGTTAATGGGGAGAGAACACTGGATTGTTGATGAGAGAAGGAAAATACCAAGAGGCAAGATAAATTTGCAGAAAAAGAAGAGGAAGAAGGAGGCGGAACTTAGAAAGGAGGAAAAGAATTGAAGGAAGCCGTGTGCAGGTGGGAGCTGAATGACTCATGGGTCAAGTCAAGTCTGCCGAGGAAGTAGTGTAAAGCAAACTGGTTTGTAGTTTTTGTCCTTTCTCTTCATATTTTTCGGCTAGCATGGTAGTTTTGCCCCATCCCTATGCAAATTCAATTTATCACTCTATCACTTTAAATCTTTAATATAATATATATATAATATGTATTAAAATAAAAAGGGAAGTAGAGAAGTCTGGAATAAAAAAAAAAGGAGATGAAGCCAAGATATTGGTTTATCATGGGTGACATACATTAATTATGAATTTTTTTAACAAGGTACTTTTAAATATTTTTATAAGTATTTAGAATTTTTAATTTTAAATGGTGTGATTATATTTATTTTTTTTCCGGTCTAACCCCCAGTTTGACTCCGATCTGACCCATTGACCCTTAACCCAGTGCTTTATCTGGTTTAGTCACCAGTCCGAGTTGGTGTACCTTGATAGCGACTTCTTTGCTTTCTCTCCAAGTTACTTTACTTGGAGGGTAAGTCAATATGCTTGTTCCATAAGCCGCCTTTCAGGTTCTACTTATATATGATAATACAACTTTTTACCTGAAACTTTTACTACATAAATACCACATCTTTTTGTTCTTTCATCTGGTATAATGATAATACCAATTGGTTAACTCTAAGCCTCTCGATATAATTATTTTCTTTTTCTCCTTTTAATTTTCCTTTTCTTGAAAGCCAAACAAAACACTCCGGGAATTCTTTTTTAGGAATCCTTTAATCACTTCTCCAATGCAATACTACAGGAAATTCACATAATTAATAAGGTACTTTTCCAAATTTTCTCTACTTTAAACTCTTTTCGGAAATACCTTTTTGAGACCTTCCTAAGTTTTCTCTTTTTTGAGTTTTCCTGTATTTTTTATTTTCTTATAGATAAACTACTTTGAACTTAAGCTCAAGACCATTTTTATAAATTCACATAATCCTTAAGCTATTTTTTTCCTATTTTTACCATAATTATTTGAGGCCTCTAAGTATTTTAAATAATTGTATTTGTCTCAAAATTCCTTAATTAGCCAAATATAATTAATTACTAAAAATCCATTTTAAGGTTATTTTTGCTTTTTTAACCTCAATCTTTCTTCAAACATGCTTTTGGGAATTATTCTCCATATTTCTATGCCTTGGGGCAATTTTTTGATATTCTAATCGAAATTACCAATTGCCCTGGATTTTTTCCAAAATGACCATTTTATCCCTAATTTTTCTAAAATGACCATGTTATCCTTACTTTTCTACATTTTTCAAAATAACATTTTTGCCCTTCCTTTTGATTTCTTATTCCACCTATATCCTTCCTTTCCTTTTCTTTTACTTTATGGGCCCTTAATTAATCTGTAGTTACCCGTTTAACCTCTATTTCCAGTTACAAAAATACATGGATATTACAAACTTCACAGCAACTATTGTTGTGAAATCATACTGATGCCATTATATGGACAATAATATATAGCTATAATGAAATAGTCACAAACCCTATTCACAATTTGTTCGTATAAGAATTTATTGTGATCAGAAGTTCGATAAATTTGATCTGATAACGTACGAAACTGAAAAGGGAAAAAAATCTCATGTGGTGTCAATTGAACCATATAACACAAAGATCACTATCAGATCAAATTGACGATGCAAGCTTTGAACCATTCCTTCATGTGCAAAAGTTGGTAACAAAACCCCTAGTATGACTTTTGGACTGTTTCTTAGATTTCTCCATTAATTGTGATTCATGGGAGAGAGGACTTCTTCAATCCCTTTTTTTTTCCAGCAAATTCAAGATGGCAGTCTAAGGAACTTTAACCAAAAGTAACAAAATTGGAACTTGCTACATCCAATATTGCAATCTAACAAACAATTATTTGGGCTAAAATACCAAGGCAATAAAAGGAAAGAAGTAGAGAGGGAAAGAGAGATATACGATACATATTTGTAGGAGTGGTTTGAAATACTAGATGCTAGAGAAAATTAATCTTTTCATTTAATGATTGCATCAAGAGAAATTGGAGATTCTTCTTCTTCAGTGAGTTTGGGAACTTTGCACATGAGTCTTCTTTTTGGCGGGCTTGCAACGGCTAGTTGCATGCAAGGCCACCCATGTTATAGATATGGGTCATCTTGAGCGTGCTTCAAACTACAACATTCATACAATGGGTAAGGGTTTGAGGGTTAGTGATGTGATCATATTTTGATATGTTTAGTTAGGCATTTTTTAGGATTTTTATGATTATATTGTGTCATTTTATTGTTAATTGGAGTTAAGAGCCTTTATGGGTTCATCTTGTGGAGTTTAGGTTAATACTTTGCATTTTACAGATCAAAATCCACTTTTCAGGCTCTCTGTAGAAGTTCACCGCAGCCAACTTCCAAAACTCCACAAGCATTTTCTCTTGGGAGGTGTTCGCCGTAGTGAACTTCCTCCACCCCATGAGCATTCCTCTCTTGGCAAGTTCACCGGGGTGAACTTTGCAGCGAACTACACGAAATCCGCATGTGTGCAACATAATTCTAAAACCGAAAAATGAGCGGGAAACTTACTTTTTTTAATGGAAACAACTGGAATTTGAGACATAAGGGACGAAATCAGTTATGCCAGCTAGACACACCCTGGATAGATCATAATTTTGGAGGGAAAAGATATTTTGAGATGATTGGGATATTAAAACCAAATCTGGACCAAGAAGAAAGGAGACTGGACTCACAATAATAGGGAGGGAGGTTCTGAACTGAGAGCTATTTTTTGCACAAAATTCAGAGACACAATGGCAGCATCCTAGAGCATAAATGAAGGTGTTATTCCAGCAATGAGAGGCTAAATCCATTGATCCATCTGGAAGAATGAAGCTGCACTAGATCTACTTAGCACACAAGGATATTCATGCATTAATTCTTTCATCTAATCATTGTACCTCAGTGTAGTGTAAATTGATTGGAGGCATTTAACCAATCAGTGCAATGGAAAATTCATTTTAATTAGTGCATTCAAATGAGACATTGTTACTCTTGACTAAATTGCAGAATATTGTGATTTCTTAATTATCTTTTCTATCTAGTGGATTTGAATTTTATCTACGCAATCTGATTCATGAATTGTTGAGAGTTCTCAACTATCTAACTGCATTTGTCATTTGGAGTTATGAGTTCATCTAAACTCTTGTTCAATTGTTCTATTCCTTCAAGTAAGAGGGAACCATAATGTGAAGAGTGATTTCAATGTGTGAATAAGTAGTGAGAGCAGTAAAAATCTTCTAGGTGGACAAACTTGAAAGAGACACAAACTCAACACATTTCTCATATTAGAATTCATTTAGTTAGATATAAACACAGTAAAATCCATAAAAAGTTAGGTAGCTAAAAGACACTCATTGCCAAACCAAGGTAATTTGCATGATTTAAATTCAGTTCAGTAGGTTAATAGACAAGAAATAAAGAGAGAGACACCCAGGGTTGACTCATTACACTATAAGAGTTTAATTCTACTAATTTTGATACCTAACGATAAAGTAAATTTGTTAGGCAAGTGCATAATAGTATTTTCATAATTTGTAATATATTATATACAATTAATGGAAGTATCAACATCAAATATTACGTTGATGAGCAAATATCCATCTCATCGTTGACTTTGAGCATCTTAAATCTCTCTCCATTTTTCTGCATCTCTCCTACAAGTATTCAATCCCTAGTATCCTAATCTTTATTTAGAGGATTTAATTATCATTGAGAAATAATTGCTTAATGATAAATGTAATCTATCATGTATTTATTTGAGTAAAAAGAATTCTTCTAAAATATGAGTTATAAAAATAAAATAAATTATAAGGTGATAATGAAAATAAATTACAAAAGGGGAAGTGCTGGAATGAAAATAACCTAAAAAGGAGGGAATTTAAGGGTGTTTGTGTATATAATGAAAAGAAAAAAAGAAAATGTAAATAAAAAGTAAAATGAAAAAGAAATAAAGAAACTTTACCTTCATCGTAGGTGACTACAAAAGAGGACGCTAGAGTGCAGCTTTATATATGAGGCTCTCTAGGAGCTTGTTTGGGAAACACTTCCCAAAATCACTTTCACGCAAGCCGAGATAAAACTCTCTCACATATTAACCTCGGATTCTGTGAAACCAAGGTTTGAAACCTAGGTTTTGTTACTTCCCAAACAAGCAAGACCTTAATCGTTAGCATAGTGAAAATCGAAGGAGAGGATAAAGTATTGACATAGAGTGCATTTTCCTTCCCTAATCTCCTTCCATCTCTCGCTCCCTAGACTCACAACCATGGAAATGAAACCCACCGTCTTTCTCATTGCCGATTCCATCTCTCTCGTAGTGACTAAATTTGAGGCCTATAATTCGGATCTCCCCCTTTCTCTCTCCCTCTCCTTCATGCCTGTGTTCTTTGTCTTCATTAACCAGCTCCATCTTCTTCATCGATTGCTCCATTGGAAGGTCCAGACTTTTGGTTTTCTTTTCTAATTTTCCTTGTTAGTTTTGTGAACTTGTGATTGAGGCTATGCGTTTTGAAGTTCCTATTTTGACACAGTATAAGATATTGCAACTGTGGACATGGGGTACAAAGAGGAGAAAGACCAGGACGCCTGGCAGTGGTGATAGATTTGGAATTTTTTTAGATTTGAATTTTCGTTAAAATTTGATGATTTTGTATCTTGTTTATAGCTGTATGATTATACATTATCATCTTAGTCTTTTTTGTTCCGTGCTTGGTGCTTCAACAAAAATGAAGCAAGAACGGAAGAGTGATGGTGAAGGAGTATGTAGAGAATGAACCAGCAGTGCCAATGACTCTGCCAGAGAAAGGGAGCATGTATTGTTTTTTTTTTTTGGGCATTCGCCAAGTGTAAGATTAAGTGTCATGTGGTGATGAGGTGTCATTTGGAGTGCCATGGGGATGTGCCACGTATTCATATGGTCAAACTTCATGTTGGATGATGGTGTAGGGTAATAATGATCAATTTCAAACTTTTGAAATAACATTACTTTTATGTAAAACTACCAAAAGGATATTGCATCTAAAAAAAACTTTCAGGTGTTCAGCCAACTCTAGAACGAAAACTTCAGGGAAAAAAAAAATGTTAATCCATATAACTAATTTGATCTCTACGCAAATGTAAAATGTATGGTTTGTAGTCCAATGAAAAATTTTTATTCAGATTTGATTTGCATTGATAGTCCAATGAAAAATTCTTAAATAAGATAGTTTGTTTCTTGTATTTTATTGATATGTCAAAACGTAATAAATTCCAGAATTTGCATGAAAACATTATTATACTACGCAAAGTGTATATGGCGATAAATTCAAAGATAAACTTTTCATTTAAATATTTGACATATACAGAGACAACAAATTATGAAAAAAAACCAAGTTGTTATTAGTTTTTAATTGGTACGAGATGAAATAAAGGATGAAAAATTTTAAACTAAAACACTTTAAATCTTAAATTTATTCCGGGACCTCATTTGTCTATTTTATAAAATTGACTTATTAAAAAAATCCCAAATGTTTATAATAGACATATTTGTATTATAGTTGGAAAAATATATTTATATAAATCGAGATAAAATTTCTCTTATATATTTATCATAAATTATAAAATAAATTGAGAAGTAGTTTCTACATAAACGAGTAAATTACCCTCAATACAAATCAAACCAAACATGTGGTCAAAAAAAAAAATCAAATCAAACAAAAAGTTAATATGACGCGGGCGTGTAAAACCAGTTTTCCTTGAAAAAAGGAAAGACACAAGAAATCAAATATTCTCTCATAGGAAGAAGGTGGGCTCTCTCTCTCTCTCACACACACGCTCATTTATCTTCATTGAAGCAACGTATAGTTTATAGCCTTCGCTTTCATAAATCGTAGGATATCCACCCGTTGAAGCAAAACTTCGTGTTGTTCCCTTCATTCGTAGCCATGTTCCCCCACTGAGCTTTGCCTTCAACGCAGCGTTTTCACCCTCAATTCGACACGCTTTGCACCCACCAAAAGCCTCCATGCGACACCGTTTTATCCTCTGCCCCGGCACCGGCGTCAGTGGTTGAGCACCTCCTGCTATTTTTGCCCACTCATAAATGGATTTCCATTATTCATCCTCACCCGGGTTTTAAATTTCCATTTTGTAGCATGCCTCTTTAGGGACATGATCTGAAGTTGTTGGACTTGGAAGAATTTTGATACTTGGAACCGAAGCCCTAAACTGTTATTTTAGGGTTTTGTTCCTTTGGGATCTGCTCAAAATTAATTCTTTTTTTCAAATGGCGGATCACGAAGAGGAGGATTTTCAAACGGCTATACGGATGAGTATGCAACATTCGCCGCCCGAGCCTAAGCGTAGTAAGCCAAGGGATGCCGCTATTTCTGGACCTGTTTCAGGGTCGCCGGAGGAATCTCCAGAAGCCAAGAGCCGGCGGTTACAGCGCGAACTTATGGCTGCAGCTGCTGAAAAGCGGATGATGGCAACGAAGAGTGCTTCGTCCCCAATAGTTCAAGGTGGGAAGAGCGGAGAAGTTGGCAGGAAAGAGGAGTCTTGTTTGGAAAGTGGATACTTGAGGAAGGAGCTATCTCTAGAAGAAGCCAATCAATTATTTTTTATCGTGTTTGGCAATGAGGTTTCAAAGTCCGTTCTTGCGCAGTGGAGCAATCAAGGAATAAGGTATTTGCTTTTTATTTTTTCCTGCGTGGGATTGTTTGGCGTTTCATTCCCGTCATTACATTGCTTTTGGCAAAGTTTCGTGATTTCCCCCTTCCGCGTAGCCATGTTATTGTAATTTGACATTAATCTGAAGAAGACGTCTGGACACTAACAGTTGGTTAAGTCACATTTGCATTTTAAACGTGTTGCTGCATTGAGTCATCTTCAACTTGATGATGCTTTTTTTTTTTTTTTTGCCAACAACTTGATGATGCCTTTTACATCGCATGGCTTGGTGAATTTCTGAACATTAGAGTCTTCTACTGTTTTCCTTTATCATGGAATTTCTTCTTGTTGATTAGAATCTATAACGGTATGTTGTAATGCAGATTACAGCAAATATAGTTTTTAATGTTAACATTCTGTCTATCAGATAGTTTTGTACTGTTACTCTCAATCATGAAATTGTTTCCAGTTGATTAGAATCTATTATGGCATGTTGAAAAGCACATTCCTGCAAATACAGTTTCTATTGTTCATATTTGCTGTCTATGTAATATATACTTCCTTATGTGAGTAGTAAGTTACTTCTTTGTGAACCAGGGGAGAGTTAACCTGACTTGTAACTTAGTTCAATCTCAAAGAAATCCATTAACCAACTGCCTTGATTCTGCCAAATATCTTCTATTGGATAGGAGAGAGTGGAACATCTAATAATGTAATGGCTAATCATGAATCATCTGAAATGAAATGGAAATCGTCACAGTATTTCCTTGTTTGCATAATTTCTTGTCATAAAAGAAAGGTTTGGCTGTATTGGTTGGGAGAGCAAAAGATAGAAAAGGAAAAGATAAATAACCCATATTAATTGAGGGGTTAATGTGCAAATTTGCTCCGGAAGTTTTCTTCTAGGAGCAATGTTATCTTGGAAATTCTTTTCAGAGCAATGTTACCTCGGAAGTCTTAAAATGAAACAATATTACCCTTTTTCTTTAAACTTATTTTGATTGTTAAAAATTGATGTTGATTATTAAAATTTTTGACGGTAAAGAGTAACATTGCTCCATTTTCAAACTTCCAAGGTAACATTGCTCTTGAAGAAACTCTTAGAACAACATTGCTCTTGATGAAAAACTCTTCCAAGGAAAATTTGCACCTTAACCCTTAATTGAGCTATACACATTTTTTTTTTGTGGATAAACAAATATAAATAAAATTATGGCAAAGGAAAATATAAAAACATTTACAAATACTTATGGTGCAATCAAACTATATGGAAAGGTTTATAAGTGGGAAATAATGATGCCTAATTTACTTGTCAACCCTGTGAAGCATGATGTTGTTGGTACAGCCCAAATTGTTGGGTCATTCAGGTATTGGATAGCAAGGTTGATGGGATTGATATTTTGCCAATGATTAATCGAAGGACTAAATTGATCGATTCAAGGGACTAGATCTAGGGAGGATCAAAATAACCATAGCATATGGGTAACCGCAATAATTACCAGTTTGGGATTGGATGATGATAAAAAATGGTTTTATGTTCAAATCTAGGGTATTTCAGTTCTGTCGAAGGTGGCCCTGATCCCACCCTAGAGTCATAGGCATGTACATATTCTAAAGCATGGACTTTGTGAATCGGTTGACTTAATTGTTGGTGCTAGAGTTGTCAAAATTATGTTGATTGTGTTTAAATGATATTAATGATTGTGCAAAACTCCGTTTTATTATATTTTACGGTGATTTTAATCAAATAAATGTAATGTAAATGGGATCTAGTTTGGGGATTTAGGGATTCATTGGTGAAGGAGGGAAGGACTGAGTTTGTTACTCATTCGGGTATGGATTTGGGTATAGGGACACTAGTAACCTTCCCATATCCTAAACAGGATCTTTCCTAATCCGAGCAAGGATTGAAGTGTCTAACTTGAATGAATAATAACAATAAAAATGTTCATATTCAAGTGTGGAAGTTTCAGTTAAGCATAGTACTATCAAAATTATGTATAAATTTACTGAAACATTCAAATTGATAAGGCCCAATAGATGATAATTGAGATGTCATTTCACAAAAATAACGAGAGGAAATTATAAACACAAGGTTTGAAAATGTGAAAGTAGTGAGGTAAAAACAGTGCTTACTTTCACCTCCTCTAAGATTTAAATCTTCTCCTTTCCTATATTTGTGCCCCTTGCTGTAGCTGGAATCCATCTTCAAGATTAAAACATATCATGATTGAAATCTCTCCCTCAGCACCTAACCAAGTTGAAACTCATAATTTGGGCAAATTAGGGTTGGAAAGGCCGTAAATATGTAGTATACCTCATGTTTGGACATAGTTTAATGGTTTTCTTATCTTACTGAAGAAAAACAAATATTACATAAGAAGACTTGCCCAGAATTACCATGTACTATTCCGTTAGTTTGGTTGATTAATATGAGTAGCGAGAAGAAAATGACAATAGTGCTGTGCAATCTGAACACAATAAATTTAAGATGATTGACCGCCAAAGGTGAAAAAGTAAAAAGGGCAGAAAATAAGGGATAGTAATAAACCTACTAACAGAATGATATCAAAGCGATACAAGAAAGTAAAGATTGAGATTACCAACACATCCCACTCAACCCATGAAATTAGAAATCAAGAACCATGGAAAAAAAATGCTGCAAATCCAGAATCACTCAGCATGGATAAGATATTAAGATCTGAATAATTAAATACAGGTCCCGATAGATTTAAACATAGAATTATGATCGTTGGGGTAATTTGGGACTGTAAAGATTTAAACATTTAGTTCGAGTTTTGACTACCTTACAAAAAAGTGAAAGTTAACCACCTGGTGCAAGAGAGAGAGAGATTAATGGGGGATATCTGGCTACTTGATTGAAATGCCATAACCGGACTTGATTGCTATCTGGCTTATTTCTCATGGGGAGCACATTTCACTGCTATATGATTCGAACGTCTGCTGCATCCTGTCTTTTTACAAAGTTCTGGACTTATGGGTGTTTAAGATGGTGCGGATGTTTGAATATCAGATGAAATGGCAGTGGTGGTCAAACAATATTCTTAAAGGGGCTACCCAAGGGGTTTAGGATGGGAGGGATGTTCTTGGGCTGGACTACTGGTCAACCCATCATGTCAACTTATTTTATTTGCTGAAAGTCCAAAGGTACCCGTACCATGGTAGGTATAGAAAGATGGGCTTGGGCTGATCCATTTTTTATAGTGAGTTTGTGTTCTTTTTTCTATTTATTTAAGTACTTCAATCAATAATATTTCTTAATAATTATTAATTTGCTAGTTATTTTTTTCATTCAGTTTTATTGGATACAAACTAGTAATTTCTTTTAACAAAGTATATGAATGTTTTTTCTACGCATATAAACCAAAGTTAACGTCTTAAATTAAATTGTGACCCCTTAGAATGTAACTTAGCCTACTTCCGTATATTGCCTGTCTTGAGTTGTATGAAGTTCCTTGTCAAGTATCCAAAACCTGTATATCGTATTGTAAGGAACTGTCAATGAGGTAACATTGATCTCGGCCAAACTATTAAAGACACATTCATTGATCATGTAAAGCAAAAGCTTAGGAAGAGTTGAAGATTTCTATATTTGATTCAACAGTGAATTAAGTGACCTATGAAACTCTCTTGTAGAAATTTGCTATTCAGGCGGGAGAACCAGAGGAACTTTAGGAAATGAAGATGAATTGTGACCTAATGTAAGGGGATTCATCTATGTATTACCTTATATACCCACTTTCTAGTGGGGCAAAAAGAATTGAGACTTAATGCTCTTTTCTCAAGATCTGTTTTAAGTTCTTTGTTCATCGGTCATTTATCTATTGGTGCCATAGAAAATCATCTGACGAAAGCCACCCCAGCCAAGATTGTGATGAAAAAGCATTGGGTTCATGGAAAGTGTTTATTGATTGGCTTTGTCTGTCTTCCTTCAAACTGTTGAAATCCTATACTCTGTTAGATGTCATGAGAGAAGTGGAGAGGTGGGCTCACAAAAGGAAGAGAAGGGCATGTAATGTGCTCTTTGGATTGGGTTCATTGGTAGTACAAATGGTGCATGATATGTGGAGTTTTCTTTGGAAGCTGGGAATCTTATTACTTGCATGGCTCTGACCAGTTGTATGGGGTTTTGAATCGTTTGGTTGATTTTTGTCTTGTTTTATACAAGGTCATTTGTATGGTCTAAATGAACCAGTGTCATGATTGGCTACTGTTTTTAGGTCTAACCAGTTGGTCCAGTATGGTCTTTTAAACATAGCTTGAGAATACTAGCATCATCATGGTCAAGAGTTATACTTGTTGGAAAGAATGAGACCGACAATCTGTTAAATGGTGTTGGGCCTTTATGTCATTCTATTCAACAAGCTGCTATTTCCAATGGCTTTCAGCTCAGATCTAAAAGAATAAAAATTTGAAGTGAAAGATGATCCCTTTGAGCAAATACAAGATTGCTTTGGCTACTTTTCTTGATTAATTATTCAAACTGTCCATCAAATGTCTTTGCCTTTTGTCTCCTGCTTCAGTCCATTCCATTCTGCCCATCTAACAAGTTTCTCCATGGTTTACAAATCTTGGTATAAGGGTTTGTTTGGGAAGTAACAAAATTTAGGTTTCAAACATTGGTTTCACAGAATCTGAGATAAGTATGTGAGAGAGTTTTGTATCGACTTGCATGAAAGTGATTTTGGGAATTGATTCCCAAACAAGCCTTAAGTCTTAAATTTATAATTCGGATGAGTTTGGCTAGAAACGTGCAAGTACCAAATTGCTGATTACAATTATTATTATTATTGTTGTTTTGTTGTTTTGGTGTGGTTGTGTTTCCAATTAGTCAGTTCAGATGAGTCACTTTTTATCCTTAATTTTATTCATTCTGAAAATCTTATGATGGAAGCAATGCACATATCTTGATCTGCTTGATATGCTTTGAAATTTTTCATTCTATCTCAGGCAGCTTTAATATTATTTCTTTTCTATACTCTAAATCCTGGTGGGTTTATGTGCTTCCTTCATATTGGTAATAATGCAAAATCTTTCCAGGTTTAGCTCTGACCCAGAAACATCCATGGGCCTTGTGCAGCATGAAGGTGGTCCTTGTGGCGTTTTAGCAGCTATACAGGTAATTGGTCCCTTCCAGCATGCTGTCTGTAACTTCGAATCTTGTTTTGATAGCTAATATTTTTCAACATGCTTATATAATGTTCAAGATCTGTTCTATTATTTTTTGAAAAGTTAGGTGCCTGCTTGATTTCCTTTTTTCTGTTTAAATTTTAATTGAAAATTGAAAATCTGACTTAGAATGTGTTTGGCAGAGTCTAGGGAAATTAATGCTGGGAATATTTTCTGAAATTGGATTTTTCTAGAAGTTAGGTGTCTGCTTGGTTTTCAATGTCATTTTGTTATGTCGCCTTATGGTGATCTCCTTTTATTAAGCTTTGCTGCTAGAGCATGTTCAAGTCATCTATGTCCCCAAAACTTTAGTTAGCATATCATCGTCATGTTTTGGCCAATCATTATTCAAGACTTTCCTATAATGTTTAAACTAGTTATCCAATGAATGAAATGGTAAATCTAGGGCATGATTGTTTGTTTGTGAACATTTAGTGAGCACATTTGCATGTTTTATGATGTTCTTCCTTTTTCATTTTATCCTTTTCAATTGATATCCTCTGAATCTGGATTCCTGAATGTTTTGCTATATGCTCATGTTGCTTCTGGTGTTCTATTACTTTTCAGGCATTTGTGTTCAAATACATTCTTTTCCATGGTGAGTTAAAAGATGTAACAACCATGCCACACAATCTGGGTCTCGATGCATTATCTAAAGGTCAATCTTTTCCATCAAATAATTTTTCTTCGCTCAATGAAGATGTAAAAGTGAGGTAATATACTTTTCCTGATGGGTCATTTGTCTTTTGATTGGAAAACATGTGATTATCAAATTGTACGAGTACAATTTTAGTGACCAAGAGTCATTGGGAATTACTACCTTAATTTGTCTTACCTGTCAGGCCTTACTTTGCGTTAAGAGCTTTCCTTGTCATGCATCTGTCAAGAACATGTGATACTTAAAGCATTGAAATCGTGTTGACTATGTCTATAGAATTATATAGTTTATAGAGATCATGACCACAAAGACTGCCAGTGTCATCATTCCATCTTGAAAGATGTAGTGGTTCAACTAGACGTTTCTCTTTTCCTGTTGCTCTTCATGGTCAATTGCATATTGCTATGTTGTAACTTGTTTTCCGGTGGAAAACAGGGCAAAGCCCAACAAACTTTATTAACTAAAACATACGATGGGTGTACATCCCTTCTTATGTTGTAAGTTATTACCCTTAGTATATATATTACTTACGGCCAAGTAAATCTTGTTTTCCTTCAGCTTGAGTAATCACAATGGAGCAATGGGAGGGGTTAAAACGATAATATTTATTTCTCTTTCATTCATTTTCTTAGTGGTGGAATTATGTAGATTATATTTGCATATTAATTGATATTTTTATTCAAATTTCATGTTTATGAATAATTTAACCTTTCCTATTCTTCCCTTTGTGCTTCATAGCTCATTTTTATACATGATATATAAGTTTGTTGAGATGTTTGTGTGATTTCTTTGCAGAGCCCTGATAAGAAGCATGGGTGAAATTTTGTTTTTATGTGGTAGTAGTAGAAAGGCTGTGATTGCAACACTGAGCGTTCTAGGGAATGGCAATCAGCGTTCTAAAGGAATTTCAGATGATGAGGTAGGTTTCATCTTGTTGATACCAGTGACTTGTGAAACATCTTATTGTAAAGAGGTTAAATCATAATTCCATTGTTACTGGAGTCATCTCTGGTCATTTCTTGATATTCTTATTTGCTGATCCAAGTTATGTCTAATTGACAGGCTATTGCAAAAGAACTTGAAGGACTTTGCATTGAATCAGCCTTGGATCTGCAAAAGGTTCTTAGAGTTGAAACATACACATCACAAACAAGTGCGTTGCAGAGGCTTGAAGCAATGATTCCTGTATACCAAAGTCGTATGGGAGCATTGCTTTTCCTGATTTCTGCCTTACTTTCTCGGGGATTGGTATGCTTGTCAACCCAAAAGTTTTCTATATAATTGACATTGTATTTTTATCAGGGTATTTGACATTTTTTGCCACCCTTTTCCAAGCTAGGATTATTTTTTTCCACCCTTGTCAACCCTTTTTATACGCATCACAAGCATTTTGACATTGTTTTTGAGGACCTAGGATTTGGTCCTGGGCATTTGGCGCCCAAAGTATTGACTTATGGGTGCTTCCTGCTCAATGACTGCCAAAAGCATTTTTCCTTGCAGATACCCATGCATCTTAAAGAAGCCTGGGATTCTCTGGTTTATTTGACATATTATCCCAATCCAGGCGATTGATTAGGGGAGATATTTATTTTGACATGCAACAATATCTATTTTAAAGGCGTGAACTTTACACAAGCATTTTGCATGTAGTGTTTACTTTCTTTGAAAAACTAATTAATAGGTAGAACTGAGATTTGAACTTCTAGTTTTCCCTCACTCTATCCACTAGGGCTGCTATTATATGGATTTTGCTTACATGAGGGAACAAGTATTTGATTTTAGAGGTGTTGCTAACTGATAGAACTTCCTAATTAATATTTTAGATCTTGCATGATTTAAGATAACTACAGAACCAAAGAAACCATTGTACCTGAAACTGGAAAAGAAAAGGAAAACATATGACAAATTTTCTGTTTTCCAAGAAGACAATATTCTTGATCCTGCCCTGTCCCTCATCAGTTGCTTGATTCACTAGAACTTGTTTCATTTTTTTTTGTTTTTGGTAGAATACAGGGCCAGTGCCCATCTATCTATATCAATACTGTACATGGGTAAGCATTAGCCACAAAATCATTACACAAGAATTCTTTTAAAAAACACTACTACCACCTCCTGTTTCGAACTGAGGTTCGCAAGGCAATCTGCATGAGTTACCTTCTCTATATAGATGCTTAAAGCTAATTTCATCAAATAGCAACAATGCATTCTTTACAGATTTTAACAAACTAGAATTCATATTTGTACCGTCTTTGAGTTTTTCCAGCATCTGTACAACAGCAGTGGAATCACATTCTACCATCAGCTTCTTCACACTTGATCTATGTTCAAGTTGCAATCCAGTAATTACACCCCATATTTCTGCTTTGATAGCAGAACAAACACCCAGCCTTCTCGAAAAGCCCCCAATCCATCTACCATCGCATCCTTGCAACAAGCCGCTACACCCTGCCAAGGCCGGATTTCTGTTTGATTCTCTATCTACATTGAGCTTTATCTAACCATTCTTTGGCAGAAATGTTTTATTTAAAATGACAGATTATATTTTGAATTGAAATCTGAAGAAAACAGTGGATACAATGAGAAGATTGTGCACTCTTTTGATTGGAAGATTCTTTTATTTTTGGATTTCGTTGTGTAAAGATTTATTCTGAGTAGAGCAATGAAGCATACGTTTGAATGAGTTAGACCTCTACACATTTCCTGACTCTAAAAAAATTTGGGTCTGTCACTTCTTACAGGTGATTGGGAAAGATAATGGTGCTTAAATGTCTTCAGTTTCTTTTCTTTTCTCTTTAATTGGAAAACTGTAACTAATATTCACATAAGAAAAACAGAGGTTACGAAGTGTCAATGTACATCATCAGTCCTATCATTCACCATCTCTCATCTGAGATGGGGGAAATGTCTAATACTATTGCCTGCGATGCTTTGCTTTTTTCTAGGACTTGGTTCAAGCCGACAGGGATGATCCCAGCCTACCTCTAGTTACTGCTCCCTTTGGGCATGCTTCCCAGGTGTATATTTATTGACTCCCAAAGAATATGATGTTATCCTTTTAATTTCTACACTTTTCATTTTAAATACTCTTCTGCTTATAATGGAGACTTGCATTTGTTCGACTATTGTGCAGGAAATTGTGAACTTACTCCTGTGTGGGCAGGCTGTCCCTAATGTGTTTGATGGGAGGATGGATTTAGGGGGAGGACTGTTTCTTAAAGGCATATCTCGACATGTGGAAGTTGGATTTCTCACTCTGTTAGAATCCCTGAATTTCTGCAAGGTTGGTCAGTATCTGAAATGTCCAAAGTGGCCCATCTGGGTCGTTGGGAGTGAGTCCCATTACACAGTCCTGTTTGCTCTTGATATCAGTGTTCAAAATGAGAATGAACTGGAAGAAAGAGAATCACAGATCCGCAAAGCTTTTGATGCACAAGATCAGAGTGGAGGTGGGGGCTTTATTAGTGTGGAAGGGTTCCATCAAGTCCTCAGAGAAACGAATGTCAAACTTCCCCAAGAGAAGCTCGAGCACCTTTGCAGTACAGGCTTCATTGTGTGGAGTGAGTTCTGGCAGGTTATTTTGGAGCTAGACAAGAGCTTGGGAGGTTTGAAGGATTCATCAGGATCTATGGGTCGGAAGGTCTTTGACCTTTACCATTTTAATGGCATTGCTAAATCTGATCTGAATGGCAGTCAAGTAAACACTGGAGGCGATATTCCTCTACAACGACCTCGGCTCACAAAATTACGAGTTTCAGTCCCACCAAGGTGGACGCCGGAGGAATTTATGTCAGATGCGGCAGTTTCCTCTGCTTCTAATGCAAATGAATCTGGTGGAAAGGATGGTGAAGTATCTAAACCTGAGCCTTCTCAACATGCACCATTGGTGGATTGCATAAGGACTCGCTGGCCCCGTGCCGTCTGCAGTTGGTCAGGGGATCCCCCTAGCATAGTCTGATAAATGAATGTGGGGATCATTCGTTGTGCGCTCTTGTTGGTCGCAGATATAACGTAATTTTTCATCAATGGCAGGATGAAAAGGAAGATGATGTAAGAGCTTCATGTTTAACTTGTGTTGAAACTGGAGGCACATGACGGAGGACCAGCAGTCAAGTAACAATTTTATTTGATATGTTCATAATTATAACATGGATTAGTGTATCTTTAGCATTATCTTCGATTTTTGTCTTGTTCGAGGCAAAAAAAAAAAAGAAAGAAAAAGATTTTTGTCTTGTCATTGAATAGGATAAAGGGAAGAGAGCTGTGTGAAATTAACTTCTATCGTCAACCCATTTGTAAAATCCATTTTAATGTATTGTTGTGGATGAGGGTAAGTTTACATCTGAGATGGTTCTTAATAAATGTGAAAATCTGTTCTTGCTTTAAAATTTGTTGTAATGTTTAAGTTACTATGCCTGGCTGCTGAATAGGAAAATTTTCATGATTTTACCCCACAATGATAATGTTTTTACTCCCTGTACTGTGAATTTATATCCCATTCCAACAATATCTAGTGTATTTTCTTCCCAAAAAAAGAAGTGGGAAATAATCTGGCGTCCTTTTCTTTTTACCTATCCCCTTTCAAGAAACAATTTGGGGTTAATGCTTTTTCCATATTTTACGTCGAGGAACTTTTTTCGTGAGGTCCATTCAAGTGTTATCATTCATCTCACTGATGATATAAATATACTACTGCCAATTTGGGGATAAATAGTTGTGGTTATTATTTATTATTTTTGGTGAGCATAGTTATGGTAATATAGTGATTTTCGGGACAATAAATATGAACTAGTTTTTATTTTTTTTATACCCTTCAACAATTATGAGGTTGGAGACATGGGGTGTGCTTGTTTGTGTTTCCATGGTGACCACGGAAGATGCATATTTTGATAGTGAGTGTGACTAAACCCACCAATTTGTTGGTTTATAGGCAGAGTCAAAGAAAAATAAGATAGAAGAGATATATTGGCCGGGTTTG
>QFDD01000305.1:0-47893 GCA_006871305.1 Vachellia collinsii | reverse complement strand
TTCTCACTGCAAGTACTGATTTTCAAAAGACTTCCAAAGAACGAAACTCGAGTTTTAAAAACATGGAACTCGAGTTTTGAGATAACTTTCATTCAGACTCGAGTTCTTTTAAAAGTTTCACATTTCTAAAACCTTTTTCAACACTCGAAACTCGAGTTTTAATTTCCAGAACTCGAGTTTTGATATAACTCGAATCAAAACTTGAGTTCTCTTGAAAGTTTGAGATTTTGAACCCACTTTTAAACACTGTAACTCGAGTTCTAAAACACGAAACTCGAGTTCTCTCAAACATTTCATTAAAACTCGAAGATTTTCAAAAACTTTCTGAAAACTGATAATTCAAAACACAATTTCAAAAACATATTTGTCATCATCAAAACATTATCTCAACACATTGAAATTATCAAAATCATCAAAATCCAACTCTTCCTTATTCTTCTATGTCATATCCTAGATTTTGGGCCTAGAAGATCAAGAATGAGCCGTAATGATATACGCTACCAAGCCAACTAAGCAATAGTCTTGAGAAATGTCTTGCTAGAAAAAATGATTCTCAAGGACTATTTAGAATTGGCTCTCTAGAGTAAAGTTAAAGATAAAAGTAAGGTTAACCATAGCTATGATAAAATAGTAAAAACCAAAAGGTCATTTTATGTATCCGCCACTTTAAACAATGGCAAAAGTGTAATTTTCAAGAAGTTAAGGTAACCAAGGGCACTTTGATAAATTTCATTAGAATATCAGAAAATTGCCATGGAGACACATAAATGAAGAGAATGATTCCCCGAACTATATTTAAGGCAGAATTGAGGTTAAATTAGCAAAAATTACCTCAAAAAGGAATTTTCATTATTTATTTAATATTTGGTTGATTAAGGGATTATTGACCAAATATAATTATTAAAAATACTAAGAGGTCTCAAATATTTATTCAAGAATAGGGGAAATTTTTTTTAAGAATTATATGAATTTATAAAAATGATTCCAAGCCTAAGTAAGGAATAGCTTGGCTAAATGAAAATGTAAGAACAATAAACTCCAAAAAAAATTTTTTACTTAAATTTGTATGAAGAGCATTCATGGAAAAAGTTGAGGCTTGAGAAAAAATTAGGGAATTACTCCCTAATAAAGGTGAATTTTTAATTGTATTATATTAATCAGATGATCAGAGAATTCTCAAAAAGTATTTGAGGAATGTTAGTTCCTTATTTAAGGGAACATTAGAAACCAAAAAGTAGCAAAAAGTTTATGCGAAGTCCTCCAAGACTTCCAAGTGGATGATGGCATGATTAGTAAATATCATCATATGTAAGGTTAAATTAAAGATGAAAATTGATCTCAAGGACAAGGATGGAAGATTAAAATGAAGGGTCAAGATTGACTCGTGAAAAATTGTAAGTGGTGGCTTATGATTGGTGATGGATAAAATTAAGAAATATGATTAAATTCACCAATTTAATTTTAGATTTTGCACCCATTCTTCTTCATTTTCGTGCAGCCCACCTAGAGAAGAGAGAGAGGAAGCTTTCATGGAGAATTTAGAGAGAGAAAAAGAGAGAGAAATTATCCTTGGCCAAAAGCTCCACTCAAATGACTTCTTTTCCCTATACTCTCTTCACAAAAGTTATTCCTCTCATCAAGAGCAACATTTCTAAGGTTTTAATTTCTTGAGAGGAGGAATTTAGTGCAGCTCAAGAAGATGGAAGTTTCAAGGAATCAAACTTGGAATCAAGGTAAGTAGTGATTTAAGATGTATTGACGATGTTATTAATGTTGTTGTTGATGGATTAACCTTGTTGTTGAGTTTTGTAATTTTGGGAAGCAAGAACACTAAGGGGAGGTTCCACCCAAATATCTATAAAATATGTAAAGAAATGATTTAAGGTTGAATCATGAGACAAGAGCTAATTAGAGACAAGATTTTGGAAGCCTATGGAAAGAAATATCGAAAAAGCAATTTTTCCTTTCCTATTGTGATTGTCTGCCAGAATAGGACATAGAGAAGGAGTTGGAATTTGATGATTTTGATGCTTCCAATAAGTTTAGAAAAATATGTAGGATACAAATGAGAAACCAAGTTTGGAAGCATTAGGGCTAAGATTGAATTTATGTGCAATAACCTCTCTATGCCACTGTTTTGAATAGTTGAAAGGGAAGTAGATTTATTTTGATCCATTTAATCTAAAAAATGGAATCTAAATGCAAAATTATAGTGGAAAAGTATGTTAGATTAAATTTTAAGCTTATGGATTTAAAGTGCAAAGTTAAGGTTAAAGAGAGCAAGTAAGAGTAGTTAGAAAATGAATGGTTTCACTGGTCATAATGAGTTAAGTAACTTATATGTGATATTTATTTGGGGCCATTGGACATTATTAAAGTGAGAATGGAAGCTTGGATGATGAAGTTCCTAGTGTGGAAAGAAAGAGAAACAAAGAAAGCAAGAGGGAGACAAGTTATGATGGTTGTGCTTGCATGAATTGACATGTTTGTATGTTTTAATGTTATATAAAACCATGCATTTATATACATGATTATGTATAAGATATGTTATAGGTCTATATGTTTTTTAAGTTATGAATGATAGTTTTCAAACATGTCATTTAATAAAAGAGTTAAGTTGCAAGCATGTTATTATTGTTAAGCTATGCCATATATGTTGAGTGGTACCTGTTTGGTACAAGATTCTTTGAATTTTATCCTCTCCAAAATTAAACTTGCTAAGTAAAAGATTCCAAGAGAAAGTGAATGCAAGAGGAAAATGGTAAGTAAAACAAGAGATAAGCCTATATAGCAGTATTTTGCCATAGTTGTTGCATTCACAAGAATTACAAGAGTTATGTATATTCATTTTAATACTTATCTGATATGCTAATCATTCCATAACAAGTATGAAGCTAAGTTGTATGTACTAGCATTTCAATATTTTCATGTAACCATGTGAAAAAGGGATTAAATACCTTTAAGAAACACTAAAATTGAGGTAAGGGTAAAACATGGCAAATAAAATCCAATGTTTATAAAACTTTTCAGTCTAAAAGTACACATTCCAAGGTTTTAAACAAGTTCTAGTTTGCTAAGTTTGGATGAGTACAATGAAAGTTATAAAATTTCAAATTTTGAGATAAAATCTGGAAAGTCATAAATTTACCATATGAACAATGATACCTTTTTGATTTTTCTATACCAAATTGAGCATGAAAAATGCTTAGATATTATTTTTTTTTGCTCTAGATAAGTAAGAGAGCTTCAAATGAATAGTAACCTAATAATCAAAATGCAAGTTTTACTTTATGGGTTTTAAAAAGTGATTTGTTTGAACCAGAATGCTTCCGAAGGCACAATAAACTGTGTAAATAAAGGCTGTTACATCTGTATGTTACATAACTCTTCTATGGATTGAAACAGTGCCCACCACATATTTTGATCATTTTTTTATTTTTTTATGATGCAATGAAATTTTCCTTAGATCGCCTGAGTTCAAGTTCTACAATAATTTGATTGATATATGTGTGCCAGGAAAATGGCAGGTTGAATAGACTTGTTGACTTTGAAGTTCATTAAGAAAGATTAGGAGTATTTCAAGAAAACTAAAACTTAGAGCAATGAAGAAACTAAAGAGGGTAATAGAAAACTATCATTACTTATTACAAGTAATACGACCCTACTTATAAAACTTAAATTGCCCAAAGGAGATTTCAATTCATTATCAATAGACCTATGCATTGGAAGATTCAAAGTCAATTGTAAAAATAAAATCAAATAAATGACAAGTTTCAAAAAGTAGATGAAGCCTATCCCAAAAACAAAATAAAAACGCATAGAGCAAGCATTAGAAATATAGAAAGTTGGAAATTAAGCCCTAGGACCAATCATTGTTTTTGAGTATTTCAATTAATGAATCATTCAATTACGTTATCATCATCTTTGCATGTTTGTTGTGATAAAATGTCCTTAGATAAATCATAGAGATTATCATAAACATCCATGGCCGATCATATGTGTAGGAGCAATGATGAAATAAGGTTATTATGACTTTGAAATGTATGGAGATACTAGTCAAAGTCATAGGCACTTGTAAGAGTACAAGGTGCTGGACTGACTTTCTATGAGATAGCTCCATTGATTCGTGTCATGAGCTTGTCTCACAAATGACTGCATCAATGTGCCCTTTGACTTGAGATCATCATGGATTCCTACATGAGAGTCACTCAGCTTTGACCTAGTCAAAAGTCACTTTTGACGGAGTGATGATAAAGGCTATGTTCGGGCTTAGTGGATTCCATGAAATGGAATATAAATGGTCAAGATAGGATTTGTCCCTCACATTGGTAGAGAGATATTGCTGGGTCCCTTGATGAGTGAGTCTAAGAAATGTATGGCCATACTGTGATGGAAAGGTAGTTCCATCTCTTTAGTCAAACTACTTAGGGATCGAGAAAGCAATGGTCAGGAATATGTGGATAATGATCTCCATTCCCCATCCTTGACCAGAATATCATGTGACAAAAGGGAAGCGATGTAGTTGTATAATAATTTGTATCGATTTACAAATCCTTATGTGAATTGGGTAGTTGTAATATTTTGCTAGAGGTCGCTTGCGATTTGTGGGCTATGTATAGTCACTAGCCCACTACCAAATTCATATGGGCCAATAGGGTCTCACACAAAACGGCCCAACATAAGTTAAAGTGTTCAGATTCATTGAATCAAGATTCAATGAATGCTTTTAGGAGGATATATATATATATGTGTGTGTGTGTGTGTGTGTATTAAAAATCGTTTTATTTATATATATAAAATATTTTTGCGTGTGTGTATATATATTACATATATTGATATATAAATATATTATATACATGATGAAGATATAATATTTCTTTTTTCTTTTGAAACATATATCTTAGATTTAATTTATAAAGATAAATTAAATTTTGGGTTTGTTTTGAAAGATAGAATAAATCTTGAATTTAATTTGTAGAGATATGATTTAAAAGATAAGACGTTGGATTTAATTTATAAAGATATTAAATCTTGATATATATCTTGATAGTATGGAGATAAATTAAACATTATCCTCTTTTAACTCCTTATCCAAATTAAATAAATTGATTAAATTATATCTGTTGGACAGATATAGATAATCCCATCTTTATTTAATATATTCAATTTCAAGTTTCTGATAAGATTTGAATTTTGAAATAGATAAAAGATAGATTTCAAAATTCAAAAGGATAAGCTCTGAATGTCTATAAATGGATGGTCAGAGCTCTCCATTAAAGATTGATAATCTATAATTCGAAAATTGGAAATTTGAGTGAGATTCCGAGAGTGAGAAGGAGATCCAAGAATTGGACCTAGAGACGCTAGCACGTGTTCATGATGGAAACACCATTCGTGTGGATACCAGTAGAGGAAGTCGATCAGAGCTGTTGGCTTCTTGAAACCGAGCAAAGAAAAAAAAACTCCAAGAAAGGTACATTTCTTGATTACGTAATTTAAAAACCTTCGACGAAACCTTGGAAGGGATTGGGAAAAATTTTAGTCTTCTACTATAGCTTGCAATCCCAACAGTGGTGTCAGAGCCAGGTTGACTATGCTTTTAAGTTGTGTTACATATGATGTTGGCATGATGTATGCTTTCTTGATGCATTCGTGAATTTATATATGCTTTCTTGGATTAAAGCATGATATATGATATATGCATGCTTGATTAGATATATGAATTCTTGAAGCTTTCTTGATTAGATATATTAGTTGTGCTTTCTTGGATTAATTCATTTGTATATATGTGATATATTTGAATTCATACATATGTATGATGTATATTCGTTGTTGAATTCATTAATCTTGTGCGTTCTTGAATTCATATATGCGTTCTTGAATTAAAGCATGATATATCATATATGCGTTCTTGATATATGAATTCTTGAAGTATGACAATTGATATCTGGATGAGATCTTGATGCGTTCTTGAATAATGTATGTAATGTCCATGGATATTGTATGCATTCATCATAGTGTATGCATTCTACTTTTTCGGATATTCATGCCTTCTGGACTTGATAGATGCGTTCTACATTCTTGAATTCTTGAATTATAGTGATGATCTATAATTCAAAAATCAGAAATTTAAGAGAGAAAACAAGAGTGAGAAGGAAATCCAAGAATAGAACCCATAGATGCTAGCACGTGTTCATGTTGGAAACACCATTCATGTGGATACCGGTAGAGGAAGCCAATTGGAGCTGTTGGCATCTTGAAACCAAGAAAAGGAAAAAAAATCCAAGAAAGGTACATTTCTTAACTAGCCATTTAAAAGCCTTCAACGGAACCTTCGAAGGGATTGGAAAAAATTTTAATCTTCCACTGTAGCTTTCAATCCCAACATAAAAAGCATCTAGCTTCAATAAAGGCCGTTAGTTAAACTACATACCTTTACCTTTCCTGCTTAATGGGAGGAAAATTCCATTATTCCAGCAACATGAAGGAGGCTTTTGTTCTTAGGATAATACTTAAAATGATAGATGGTGGGCTGAAATTTGTATTAACCATTTTTTTTCACAAAACCAAAAAACTACTTTACAACTTAAAGTGCAGTTTTTTCCCCTCTTGCCTGTGATTATTGTCTTACCTTACTAAACAAATAATTTGGCCCTCTTGCCCCCCCCAAAATTTTTGCACAGAGCATTTACGAGTCCCAATTCAACATATGATTGATTTGATCAGGTTACATTACAAATTAACCACATAATTTGCCACGGAATTACCGATGGATTTTGGATTTGCCATGGAATGTAATTACCAACGGATTATCGTTAATAATTCATTAATTTTCATTGAAATATTAAATAAAATTTAAAAATAAATAAGAATAATAAATAAGGAATTTAAATTAGAAATTAATAATTAATTAATAACAATTAAATAATAATTAAGTTGGTCATGGAAATTAGCCACAGAATATTTTTACGTGGCTAATTTCGCTAAGAAAAATTTCCGTTAGAAATTTTTTTCGATGGATTACCGACGGAATCAACTACAGAATTCTATCGGAAATCTTATGTGTTTTAATAGTGTTATTAGAACCATACCATTTTGTTTCATTGGCATGCATGTTAAATGACATGATTAATGCTACCAAAAGAAAAATTCATCTAAAATTTATTTTCATTTAATTTGAATTTTCTTTGAATTTAATGAATCTTTCTTTGTAGTTAAAGTCAAGTGAGGATTGATGAGCCTCCAGGCCTCAAGGGTGACCTTTGGGCCCCAACATAGAGTGTTCTGGATTGGGCAGTATGTGTTAGGTAGCGACTTGGTCTAAGGACAATAAATATCTAGATTGTTGATTCCTAAAGATGTGTTTAGTGTATGGATTTAAGGGAAAAAGTGTGGAAAATTATTTTCATTGTGTTTGGATTGATGGAAATGTGGCATTTTAACATAAACTATATTCTTGGGAAAAAGTTTAGGTTACTAAAGGTACAAAAACACATGATTTTTTACCAAAATGCAAAAAATGCACATGCTTTTTAGAGGTGAAAAAAATACACAAATATAAACTTTCAAAATGAAAGCGAAAATACCATATCTATTAAATTGACTGTAAACATGGACGTGGAAGCTAACATGACCATAATAATGTCCAGGAGGTAGTTGAGATGTAAGAATATGATGACCTTTTACCCAAAGAGAAAAAACACAGCATAATTTTCAAAAGTGAAAAAAATACACAAATATAAACTTTCAAAATGAAAGTAAAAATACCATATTGTTATGAAACTTGGAGAAAATAGAGAAAACAAAGGTATATAGAACAATGAAGGGGAGCTATATTGATGATCTCAAGTCTATATAATACATATGCTATGCCTTATATTTATAGGCATAGATGTACACCATCAGGATAAATTATAATCAATGATTACATAAGATAATCGGGGATACATAATCAGGGATAATAATGAAATATGGACATCCACACAATGATATTCATAACACTCCCCTCTGGATGTCCACTACTAAACATGCGCCTCATCAAAAAAACTCCAACTAAGAAAAACCCAATGGGATAAAATCCTAGTAGAAGAAAAAAGAGTACACAGTTTATTGATACACTTCTTAATGCTGCCTCATTAAAAACCTTTCTAGGAAAACCCAGTGGGACAAAACCTGGATAAGGGAAAAAGAGTACAGCATGTATCGACTCCCCCTCTTGACTACATCGCTTGATATCTCTGAATCTAAGAAATCCGATGTCATGAATGAGCTTTTCAAATGTTGTACTGGGACGTGACTTGGTAAATAAATCTGCAGGATTCTCACTGGAATGGATCTGCTGGATGTCGATTTCACCCCCTTTTGAAGGTCACGAGTGAAGAAAATCTTTGGTGAAATATGCTTCATTCTATCGCCCTTTATATAGCCTTCTCTTAGTTGGGCAATACATGCAGTATTATCCTCATACAGGACTATTGGTGGCATTTTGCCTGAAGACAAACCACTTGTGGTTTGTATGTGATCTATTACTGATCTCAACCACACGCATTCTAGACTTGCTTCATGCATTGCTAGAATTTCTGTGTGATTGGATGATGTGGCTGATATTGTTTGTTTCATCGATCACCATGAAATGGCTGTACCTCCATATGTAAACAGGTATCCTGTTTGAGATTTGCATTCATGCGAATTAGACAAGAATCCAACATCTGCATACCCAATCAATTCACACTTGGGAGCAGTTGAGTATAATAACCCCATATCCATAATGCCTCTAAGATAGCGAAGAATATGCTTTACTCCACTCCAATGACTTCTTGTTGGTGAAGAACTATATATTGCTAATAAGTTAACAGCAAATGATATATTGGGACGTGTATGATTAGCAAGGTACATGAGTGCCCCAATAGCACTATGGTATGGTACTTCTAGACCAAGTAGTTCTTCATCCCCTTCTTTACTAATCTCTTGAGGTCTAAAGGGGTCTTTGTCAACTTGAAAAGATCTCACAACCATTGGGGTACATAATGGGTGTGACTTTTCCATATAAAAACATTCTAGGACCTTCCTAGTGTAAGTTTCTTGGAATACAAAGATCCCATTTTTTATGTATTCAATCTGTAATCCCAAACAGAATTTTGTTTTCCCCAGGTCCTTCATTTCAAATTCTTTCTTCAAACAATTTATTGCTTGTGGAGCTCTTCAGGAGTTCCAATTATGTTGATATCATCAACATATACAACGATTATGGTGAACTTACTAGCACTTCTTTTTATAAATATGCATGGGCATATTGGACCATTTTTATATACTTCTTTGAACAGGTATTCACTGAGCCTATTATACCACATGCTTCCAGATTGCTTCAAGCCATACAAGGACTTGTTTAACTTAATTGAATACCATTCTCGAGAACTTATATTTGATGCTTGTGGCATCTTGAGCACAGCAGGGACATTCATATAGATATCGCTATTAAGTGCACCATATAAATATGCAGTCATAACATCCATAAGGCGTAAGTCTAAGCCTTCATTGACTGCTAGCCCAATCAAATAATGAAAAGTAGTTGCATCCACTACTAGTGAATACGTTTCTTCAAAGTCAACACCAGGTCTTTGGGTAAAGCCTTGGGTGATAAGTCATGCTTTATATCTGGTAATTTCACCCTTCTCATTTCTTTTCCGTACAGAAACCCATTTGCATCCAACCGATTTTACATTTTTGGGTGTAAGGACTACAGGTCCAAAAGCTTTTGATTTTTCTAATGACATTAATTCTGCATTAATGGCATCCTTCCATAGGAGCCAATCCTTTCTTTGTTGGCACTCAACAATAGATGTCGGCTCATGATCCTCATCATTATTACTTATATCATATGCTATATTATAAGGAAATATATCGTCAACGTTGACTTCATTTCTATCCCATTAGATTCCATTTTTGACATAATCTATTAAGATCTCATTATTTACATGTGTGTCAAATACTTGAGTCTCTTATGCGACTCCAACATTATCTTCTGGAGAAAATAACCCTTCTGGAGTTACCAAGTCCTCTTGGCCTCCCTTGACTTGACCATCTATATTTTGGCTCCTTTTCTTTTATGAGGAATTTTATCTTTTAAACCAATAGGCCTTCCACGCTTCAGGCATGCTTTGAGTTCATGCATAACAGGTTGTCCTTCACGGACATCTATTCTTAAAGGAGCATTAGCAGCTGGTATATGCGACTTTGTCACCCTTTTTGGACCAGTAAATGCTTCTGGAATTTGGTTGGCTAAATTCTGTAAATGAATTATCTTTTGAACTTCTAGTTCACATTGTTTAGTAAGAGGATCAAAATTAGCCAATGATAGTTCATTCCAACTTATATCTTTACCCAATTGCGTATTCTCTCCCCCTAATGATGGGAATAATAATCCATCAAATTGGTAATCGGCAAATCGTGCCGTAAATAAATCTCCTGTAGTAGGTTCTATGTATTTTATAATCAAAGGAGATTTGTACCCAACATATATTCCCATCCGTCTATGAGGACCCATTTTGGTGCGTTGTGGCGATGCTACAAGCACATATATTGCACACCCAAAAGTTCTTAAATGGGAAATGTTAGGCTTTTGACTGAAAACAATTTGTATGGGGTAAACATCTAGATAGCTTGTTGGCCTTACATGAATTAACATTGCTGCATGCAAAATGGCATGGCCCCAAGCAGAAATTGGAAGATTGGATTTCATAAGTAAAGTTCTTGCAATCAATTGCAACCTATTAATTAATGATTCTGCTGGCCCATTTTGAGTGTGAACATAAGCCACAGGATGTTCAACATCAATTCGAAGGGACATACAATACTCATTTAAGGCTTGTGAAGTAAATTCACTAGCATTATCAAGACGGATTTTCTTGATAGGATAATCAGGGTAATGTGCTCTTGGTCTAATCAATTGAGCTAGTGATCTTGCAAATGCCAGGTTTCGAGAAGATAATAAGCAAACGTGTGACCATTTAGTTGATGCATCAATCAAAACCATATAGTATCTAAATGGTCCACAGGGTGGGTGTATTGGCCCACAAATATCTCCCTATACCCGTTTTAAAAATGTGAGGGGTTCACATTGTACTTTACTCTGTGAGGGCCGAATAATTAATTTTCCCTTAGAACATGCAGCACATGAGAAATCATGGGATTGTGGTACCTGTTTACGCTCTAGAGTATGCCCACATGAATTCTCAATTATCTTTCGCATCATAATTGAACCGGGATGCCCTAACCGATTATGCCAGATATTAAATTCATTAGTAAATTTCTGGTTTACTATTGCAGGCACTTCAATCATGGCTATCGATGTATAGTATAGGCAAGAGGAAAAGGAATAGAATGTTTCCAATATATACTTTCTACCAATGATAGAGTTTGTAATGTTAATACATTCTAGATTATTTTCCATTGTCGTTTCCAAATGACATCCATTTCTGCGGATATCCTTGAAACTCAATAAGTTTCTTTTGGATTTGGTAGAATAGAGTGCATTTTCAAGGCATAATTTCGTTCCTCTAGGTAATAAAATAATGGCTCTTCCGGAGCCTTCAATTAAATTTATATTTCCAAATATAGTTTGAACACTGGTATCTTGCATTACTAAGGAATAGAAGTATCTAGAATTTCTGAGTATTGTATGGGTTGTTGCACTATCAACTAGACACAAATCTTCATAGGTCGTTGCACTATCAACTAGACACAAATCTTCAGGATAAATTTCCATAAAATTCATTCTTCATTAAAAGGAACATACAAACAAAAGAGAGAAAAAACATAAATAAATGGAAAGTTTATGAAGAGAAAATGCTCATGTCCATAGTAACTAAAACATAGTAACTTAAATAAATAAAGACATTTTAGGGAATAAAATCAGCAACGTCTAGATGCATGATATCTTCATCATGCTCGAGATTTGCAGCTATATTAATGTGATTTACTTCGACCATTGATCATTTATTATTATTTTTAAGTGATTTTTGGTAAAGGTCAACAAGGTGCTTTTGTGTACGATAAGTACGAGACCAATGACCCTTTCCGCCACAATGATAACATAAATTATCAAGTTGTGCTACATTCTTTCCATTTGCCCTTTCAGATTGTTTGTCATGCTCACCATTAGCTCTGTTGTGGTTCTTTTGGTTTAATGCATCCATTTGCCCTTTCAGATTGTTCTTTACATTTGCTTTTAGGAATGGAGTTGAGCCTGTTGGGTGAGTTGCATGATTTTTTAATAAAAGCTCATTATTTTGTTTAGCTACGAGAAGGCAGGAAATGAGATCAGCATATCTCATAAAGCCTCTTCCCTATATTGCTGCTACAGGAGAAAATTGGATGCATGAAAAGTAGAGAATGTATTCTCTAGCATATCTACATCAGAAACATTCTCTCCACACAACTTGAGCTGAGAAGTGATTATGAACAAGGCTGAGTTATATTCGTACACAAACTTAAAGTCTTGTAACCGTAAATGCATCCACTCATAGCGAGCTCTTGGGAGTATAACCAACTTTTGGTGGTCATACCTTTCCTTTAAACTGTTCCAAAGAACAAGTGGGTCTTTTACAGTTAAATATTCAGATTTTAAATCTGCATGTAAATGGTGGCGTAAAAAAATCATGGCTTTAGCCTTTTGTTGGTTAGATGCCTGATTTCCTTCTACAATCGTGTCTTCCAGACCATGGGCATTCAAATGAATTTCCGCATCTAGTACCCAAGATAAGTAATTCTTTCCCGTAATGTCGAGAACAACAAAGTCGATTTTTGTCATGTTCGACATGGTTCAAGCTATTAAAGTGATAAACAAAATTTTTTAAAATATTGCACTTAAATAAAATATTTGTAAAAGCCAAAAAATGCTGAAATAGCTAAAAATTAAATTCCATTCATTAATAAATTATATAGAAGGAAATTAAGTTTCATAAAATATATAAAATAAATGGCTCAAATATATTTTGAACTAAGATGAATTTCTTGAAAAATAAATAAGAATCCAAATTGTTGGTCTGAAAAAAAAAATTGAAGGGGGGGCCCGAAATAGGAGTCCAAAATAATTTTCAAAGGGGCCCATGGTTTCATAAAATAAAATCCCCCCTATTTCGTTTTTTGTTAATTGGCCCAAACTGGAATTTATCAAAAATGGCCCAAATTAGCTTAAGAACACCTCTTGTTTTTTTTCTTGAAATTCGAAGGTTCAACATGGTGGCCCAAAATTCGAGCCCATTTGAGTTAGGCCCAACAACGTTAAGTGAAACGCTGCATTTCACTAGCGCCAAAAAGGCGCCATTTCAAGGGCAATGGGGAGTGACGAATTAAACCAAAATGGCACCGTTTTCATTTAATCCAAAATGCACCATTCTGGTTCTTCCCCAGGCGAGTCGGATAACCTACCCGACCCGTCTCACACAGCATGACCCAGGTCCCCTTCCTTCTTAACGGCCGTTGACCTGGTTTTCTAGGTTCTCCCTTCCGGCGACTGTGAGGAGCTTACAGACGGTGTTTGGGGTCCAATGAAGATGATTGATCAGTAAACCATGTAAATATATATACACAGGTAACACAACAATCAGATCACATACATATACGCATAGGAGCTTTCAAGATTTGAAAAAATTTCCCTTTTCTGGCGAGAAAAACCATTGATTCCAATGATTTTGTTTCAGATTTGACCAAGAATTTATAGAAATATGCACATATACATGTAGATTTACAGAAATTTAAGAAACATACATATATATAGGTTCTCTTCAACATGAGATTCAAAAACGTAAAAATCATAATGATACGTTGAGCATTCAGATTTGCAATATAAATATATACATACATGCATATTTAGGATGAAAATTGAAGCAAGAAAGAGGTTGATGAATCAGGAAGTTTCTTGAACTTGCCCACCAAGTCACCAAGGCTTATGGAATGAACCAAGAGTTGGCTATATATATGAGGAGTGGCAGAAGTCATGCACGGGCAGTAACAAAGAAGAGGAAAGCAAGCATGCATGAAGAAGAGGAAAAGGGAAGAAGAGGAGAAGGAAATCTAGCCAAAACTCGAGGTAAATATATGTTTCTGGTATGAAATCTTCCTATTCTTCAATCCCCTAGCCTCTGCCTTCAGTTTAATTAGTTTATTTTCTTTCAGTTTGGCCCTATTTCTAGAGAGAGGAGCTGCAACCCAAGTATGTTCTAGAGAGAGAAAGTGGTTCAGAGTTTGAATTGGACAAGGTAAGTGGAAAACCCAGCTTTGTTATTGCTTTGGAGCTTGTTGATAGCTAGATTATAGTTATTTTGGGTCGTTTTTGGATCTTGCAATTTGGGAACCTAAGGGGGCTGTCGAGCTGAATTGAGGAGCCATGGGAAGAGAATTGTGATGTTGTGTAATTAGCTAGAGAGAGAGAGAGAGCTAATTGGGAGCATTAGAGGTGTTAGAATCAAAAGGGGATGTAATGAGAATAAAGAAAAAGGTTATAATTCATTCAAAATGGATAATTGGTAATTGTAGGTGCTTGAGTTACCAAAGAGGCCTACGGAGCTTAGGGGAGTAAAGGATAAAGTTAAGTTAGCTAAGAGTAGCAGGTAGCAGATTTACTAACTCTTGCATTTACATTGCTTATGAAGGTATTTTGATTGTTGCCATGATTGTTTCAGTTATGTGATTATTGAGCATGTAAAACCTTGCTATGTTGTGCATTGGTCATTTGCTAAGTTCAATTTAGTTCAGTTGTATAGCTACACATGCATGTAGTAAGGGTAATCTCATAGTCATGGCCTGTTAGCATCATATAGCGATCATGCATGTTTATGTGATTGTTGGTATAATTTGCTACTAGGATTTTCAAGAAATCTCATCCTCCCCAAAATAACAACCCTTTCAGGTGAAAGCTCCAGTATGCCCCTTAGATTATAATTTGCTAATGCTTGAGCTCCTTAGATTATAATTTGCTAATGCTTGAGCTCCTTATTGACATCTCACTCGAGCCCCTAGGACTGGGTTCAGCTTTATAAAATTTCCCATCTTATCTTATTTAAAACTGTAGAATTTCTTGGGAAAACATGATGATCAGGCCAAGTAGTTATAACCATCTAATTATAATTCGTTTCCTCTTTTAGGGGTTTAGGGTTCTTATTAGATCAATTCATGCTTGAAAAACACAACCGAAAAGCATGAATTTTGACCAACTTGATCCTTTACTCCCCTGAGCTCCAAAGGCCTCTTTGGCAACTTGAATACCTACACAATGCCAAAATGCATTTCCAATTACTAATAACCAAAGGAATGCATTATGCTAGCTCAAGCTCTCTCTATAATTGCCTTGAACTTAAGCTTCTCAAAATCAGCTTCTAGCTTCCACTTTGATTCTATTACCTTTACTTAACTTCCTGATTAGCATTTTAGCCTCACACTTATCTCCCCTTGGCTTCTCAATTTTCGGTCCCACAGCCCCTTAGGTTTCCAAATTGTCAAAACCCAAAACAACCCAGAACAACTACAATCTAGCTACGAGCAAGTTCCACAACATTAGTAGAGACGGGTCTTGGGACTTACCTCGTCCAATTTGAGCTTTAGACAACATCCTCTCTCCAGAACCTCTTTGGGTTGTAGCTCCTCTCTCTGGAAATTTATCAAATCAGAAGGAAAGAAACCAATTGAACTAAATGCAAAGGCTAGAGGATTGACGAACAAGAAGATTTCAGACCCGAGACGGATCCTTACTTTGAATTTCGGCTGCATTGAACTTCGGCCTTCCATTTTCTTTTCCTTTTGTGCCTTCTCTTTTTTTCTCTTCCTCTTACATGGTTTTGGCCACCCAAGACCGTGCCCTCCCCCCTTTTATTCACTTAAATTGGCTTCATTAAGAAGCCTTACAACTTGCTTGGCAAGTTGCATGACTTGGGGGCTAAGTTTAGGGGCTTGTCCCCTAAGCTTCTTTTTCTGGGTTCATCTGATATATAATAATGCAACTTATCATCAACCGCTTTTATTTTATAAATACCTCCTCTTTATACTCTTTCATATCGAATACTCATACTTACATTTGGATACCTCTAAACCTTTCAAAACAATTATTTACTTTAACCTCTCATTTTTTGAATACTTGGAGGCTAAGCAAAATACTTTCGAAAATTCTTTCTGGGAATTATCTTATCACTTGATTGATCTATCTTCATAGGAAATTCCCATAATTCAAGATGTATTTATCATAATTTTCTCAACCTCAAACTCTTCTTTGAAATGCCTTTTCAGAAATTTTCTTTATTTTCTCTTTCGAAGTCTTAATTGCCCTCTTTATTTTCTTGAAGGCAATATGCTCAGAACTTGTACATGGAATCAATTTTATAAATTGCTATAATCCTCATCTTATTTTTCCCCAATTTTGTAGAATTATCTGAGGCCTTTTACTATTTTAAATAATTATATTTGGTCAAAATTCCCTTAATAAGCCAAATATTAATTAATTGCTGAAAATTCAATTTGAGGCTATTCTAGATATTTTAACCTCCTACTAGCCTCAAATATGCTTCAAAGAAACATTGTGCACATCTTTGTGCCCTGGGCAACTTCTTGATATTTTTGGTCAAAATTACCAAAATGCCTCTGACTTTTGCCATTTTATCCTTTCTTCACTAACAGGCACTTAAACTCTCGCTCAAGGTTCTTAAACTCAAGTAGTCCTTAACTAGCCCTTATTCTTTTGTTTAACCTCTTATTTCTAGTACAAAAATTTTGGGATGTTACATTTCTCTCCCATAAAATAAATTTCATCCTCGAAATTTAACGTACCTTACTGAAATGGCCCTATGTAATATCCAGGTCTTCGATAACTTAATATCAAGGCTAAACAAGTGACTAACGATTAATTAAGGGTCTGAAAGAGTAAAAGTACCATTTTGCCAAACATAGAAAAAGTAATGGACTAAAGTGTCATTTTCTAAATTCAAGGACTGAAGAGTCAATTTAAAAATCGGACTAAAGTAGAAATATTGAATTCAAGGTACCAAATTGCTATTTATGAAATTGAAGGGCATTTTGGTCAAAGGTTGACCAAAATATCAAAAAAAATTTACAGAGTCCCAAAAGATAGAGAAAAATCCACTGATTAGTAATTGATGCTCGGTTAAGGTCATAATGATAAGAATAACCTTTACGGGAATTTTAAAAATTATTTAATATTCAAATATTTAATAATTAATTAATTAGAATATCTATAGAAACCTAAGATATTTGATTGCAAAGCAAGGATAAATAGCTTAGAATTGTAGGAAATTATAAAATTGTTCCCAAAAAATAGTCAGAGACAGCTTCTTGGAACTGAAAGGTTAAAAGGCCAAAAGAATAGTTACTTGGCAACCAAGTAAGGATAGGGTTGTAATTTTGCTGAAGATTACTTGGCCATTAAGTAAGGACAAGATAGTAATTTTGAGAAAGTTACTTGGGTACCAAGTAAGGGCATTTTGATAATTTTACCCAAAATATGAGAAAAATATCCCAAGGCACAGAAATGTACAGAATAATCCCCTGAATTATATTTGAGGTAAGATTGAGGCTAAATGAGCAGAAATAACCTCAATTTGGATTTTTAGTAATTAATTAATATTTGGCTAATTATAGGATTTTGAGCCAAAGATAATTATTTAGAATACCTAAAGGCATCAGTAATTATGGTAAAAATGGGAGAAAATAGTTTGAGGATTATGTGAATTTATAGAAATGGTTTCAGGCTTAAGTTCAAAGTAGTTTGCTTGTAAGAAAATGAAAAGTAATGGAAAGCTTAGAAAAGGGAAAACTCAGGGAAGTTCTAAAAAGGTATTTCCAAAAAGATTATTGTTGGGTTAATGTTTTGATGATGACAAACACGTTTTTGCAGTAATTGTGTTTTTAGTTTCTCAAAATTCAAAGTTTTTCACAAGCACTCTATGCAACTCTCGAGTATTGCTGAAAGTGTTGATCATACTCAAGTAATATGGATAAATACTCTAGTATCATTAAACAAAATATGTTTGCAAAACTCAAAACTTTCAACATAACTCAGGTTTTAGTGAAAGTATTGACAACACTCGAGTATTGAATCTTAATACTTGAGTATCGAGTGCTAAAAGAAGTTTCAGAAATCCAATACTCTTAATGGAACTCAAGTTTTGGTCAAAGTGTTGACAACACTCGAGTATCGAGGGATAAAACTATTTTCAAATCAGAACACTTTCAACAAAAACTTGAGTTGCACTAAAAGTATTGTCAATACTCGAGTATAGAGTTGATAAAATCACTTTGAACTTTAATACTTCTTTGAAAACTAAAAATGTTTGCAAAAGTATTGTTAATACTTGAGTATTATAAAACAATAAAGGAAACTCGAGGATCAATATAAGTGTTTTCTTCAATCCTTAAAACTTTGAGGACTGGATGTAGGTCGGAGGAGACCAAACAAGGATAAATCTCTGCGTTCTTCTTTTTCATCTCTCTAATTTAATTTCTTTTAAGAAGTATTATTAAAATTTTTATTAGACCAATTGGTATCAGAGCAGGTCTCCTGTGTAAAGGACTTAACAGTCTCAAATGTGATCAATGGTAGGATTTGGTGAATATGTTATCAGTGATGGAGCATCCCTTATCAGACCTCCAGCATTTAATAGTCAATGCTTTTCGTTCTGGAAAATAAAATTTCAAAATTTTATATTGGCTTTTGATTTAGATTTATGGGATGTCTTTGAATAGGGAAACTTTGTGCCCAAAAGAAAGTTGATGACGTCCTTGTTCCAAGATTCAAAAAAAGTGTTACTTAATAGAAAAGCTGTGTTAATGTTACTCTAAATGAAGATGACTTCTTTAGGATATGCACTCTTGCGTCAGCAAAACATATGTAGGAAGCCTTGGAAATTACCTACAAAGGGATAGAGGTTGTCAAGGAAGGAAGAGTTAATACTCTTACAACTGAGTATGATTTACTCAGAATGAAGGAGGGAGAATCAATCGTAGAATTTGAGATGAGACATATTCATCTCATCAACAAATTAGCTTCCCTTGGAAAAACTTATGATCAATGCTTACAAGTAAGTAAAATTCTTAATTTACTGACTGACAAGTGGGAAGCTAAAGTAACGGCCATTGAGGAATCAAGAGGGGAATCAATGATGTCAGTGGCTGCCCTCTTTGGAAGTCTGGCTGAATATAAGAGTAAACAGAAATTCAAAAAGGAACTGTCCATCATAGAGGATTGAAAGAAGAAATGATTAGCTCTCAAATCAATAAAGGAAAAGGAACCAGAAATAGAGGTCGAAGAGGAAGATGAAGTGGAAGATGAAGAACTGGCCATGGTGGTTTGTAGATTCAAGAAACTATATAGAAAAGATCAAAATCCCAGAAGATTTCAAAAGGGAGCTTGAAGCAAAGAAATTATTTGCTTTGAATGTAACAAACCAGGCTATATTAAAGCAGACTGTCCTTAGCTATTTCTAGAAACAAAGAAAAGAAGAAGTTCAAATCATTGAAAAAGAAGAAAGCTTACATGTCTGGTATATGGGGAGATAGTTTATCAAAAGAAGAAAGTGAAACTCAAGAAGAAGCTAATATTTGCCTCGTGGCACAAGAAGAAGAAATATCAAAGATAGAAAAGGTAATCACTGTCGAACTAACTTATGATGAGTTACGTTTGGAATATAATGAAATGCATATTGAATTACTTAAATTTGCCAAAGAATTAGCTTGTCTTAATAAGAAAGTCAGAGATTTAGAAAAACCATTAACCTAAACAGTCACTAGTAGTTGTCCAGACTGTTTTGTTTTGAAAAAGGAAAATGAACGTTTGAACAAAATCTTAGAAAAATTCACTAAAGGAAGTGAATTGCTTCAAATTGTTCTCAAGAGTCAAAAAGTTATATATGAATGAACTGGAATAGGATATAATCCAGCATGTGATAACAAAAATGGAAAGAAAAGAAATGGAGGAAAGAGTTATGTAAACTATTTTCAATAGTCTATTCATACTTTTGAACCATTTGCATTATGTAACTACTGTATTAGAAGAACACGCAGAACTACTTCTTGCTATTTTAAGAAGAAGAAATCTCTAGGAACTAATAAATGGGTACCCAAAGGGTTGAATGAACCAAAAACCCATCAAACTAACATCAAAGGACCCAACAAGTCCTGGGTACCTAAAATTGTCACCTAAATTTTATTTGCAGGTTTGTCTCAAAGTATTGAAATCAAACAAATGGTACATCGACAGTAGATGCTCAAGACACATGAGAGATGACAAAAGAAAATTTATCAACCTAAGGTCAAAGGATGGTGGAAAAGTGAATTTTGGAGGTAATCAATAAGGAAAAATCACTGGAATTAGTGAAATTGGAAACACCAATGGAACACTAGTCAGAGATGTCTACCATGTAGAAGGTCTATGTCACAATTTGCTAAGTGTAAGCCAGAGCACCAACAAAGATAACTGGGTTATCTTTGATTCAAAAGAATGTTTCATCATCAACAAGGACTTATCCATCGATAAAGAAAGGCTAAACATTCAGCTACGAGCACCCAGGGATGGTAACTGTTACACACTTGATTTAGAAAATTCACTTACAAATTCATGCATTATTAGCCAAGTAGATGAGAGCTATTTATGGCATAAACGTTTGGCTCAAGTTAACATGAATTGACTAGACAAATTAATCAAACATGATTTAGTTCAAGGTATTCCCAAAATCAAAGTAAAATATTATTTTATTTGTGATGCATGCTAAATGGGAAAACAGAACAAGTCTTCTTTTAAGTCACAAAATGAAATTTCAACCAATAGGCCTCTTGAACTTCTTCACATGGATTTAATGGGACTAGCAAGAGTAAAAAGCTTGGGTCGAAATCTTTATACTCTTGTTATAGTTGATGATTTTCTAGATTCACATGTACTATGTTTCTATCATCGAAAAATGAAACTTTTGAACTATTTGTTATTTTTGCCAAAAAGGTTCAAAATGTCTATTGTTTCAATCAGGACTGATCATGGAGGAGAATTTGAAAATGGAGACTTTGCAACTTACTGCGAAAGCAAAGGAATCAACCACAACTTCTCTACACCAAGAACCCCGCATCAAAATGGAGTTGTAGAAAGGAAGAACAGAGTTCTCACAAACATAGCATGAGCAATGATGATAGAAAAACAAATGTCTCAAGTCTTTTGGGCTGATGCAATCAATACATCTTGCTATATCTCCAACGGAGCATACATAAGATCATCACTCGGAAAAACTCCTTACGAACTATACAAATGAAGAAAGCCAAATCTGTCTCATCTTCACATCTTCGGGAGTAAATGTTTCATCAACAACAATGGGAAAGAAAACCTTGGTAAATTTGATCCTAGATCTGATGAATGTTTATTTATTAGTTATTCAAATAGAAGTTAAGCTTATAGAGTTTTTAACAAACGAAAATGTGTTGTTGAGGAATCAATACATGTCAAATTTGTTGAAACTGAACCTCAAACAAAACCTCTGGCTGATGATGAAATTGTGATTTCAAAAGACTTTCAAAATACACATTCATCTGATAATGATCCAGAGGAGGATCTATCAGATGAATCTCTTGAAACCTCCCTACCAAGGTCTTGGAAATACATCTGAAATCACTCTCTAAATCAAGTGATTGGAGAGGTGAATGAGGGTGTATAAACACAAAGGAAATTTTTAAATGAAGCTTAATTCTCTGCTTTTATATCTAAGATAAAGCCCCAAAATATTGACGATGCCTTATCTGACAATGACTTGATTATTGTGTTGAGATAATGTTTTGATGATGACAAATATGTTTTTGAACTTATGATAAAAATCATTGTTTTTAGAAGACTTTATGAAATCTTTGAATTTTAGTGAAAGTATTGGGAGAACTCGAGTTATAAGCTTCAGAACTTGAGTTACATTGTATAAAAGTGTTTTCAAAACCCAAAACTTTCAAGAGAACTGAAGTTTTGATGAAAGTGTTGTCAAAACTCAAGTTCTGGAAGTCAAAACTTGAGTGTCGGGTTTTGAAACAAGTTTCAGAAATCCAAAACTCTCAGTAGAACTCAAGTTTGAACAAATGTTTTGTCACAACTCGAGTTATGTGTAACAGAACTCGAGTTTCAAAACTGTTTCAGAAATCAGAACTCTCATAGAGAATTCAAGTTTTAATGGAAGTTTTGATGAAACTTGAGTTATGTTTTGTAGAACTTGAGTTTCAGGCTTTAAAAAGTCTTTGAACGATGAAACCTCTTCTTAAAACTTGAATTTTGAACAAACGTTTTGATAGAACTCGAGTTATAGGAAGTAGAACTTGAGTTTCGAAGAGAGAGTATCAAAACCTCTTTCACAACTTGAAGTTTCAACAAAAGTATTGATACAACTCGAGTTTTGAGAAAACAGAACTCGAATTTTGAGGTCTGAAAATTCTTAAACTGCAAAACTTTTTTCAAAACTTGAGGTTTCAACAAAAGTTATAGTACAACTCGAGTTTTAAGAAATGGAACTCGAGTTTTGAGATGAGAACTTCTTCTAAACTCAAAACTTCCAAGGAAACTTGAGTTACAATGAAAGTTATGATTTCAAATACTTGAAACTTGAAGTTTTAAAGTATGAAACTCAGGTCTCAAAGAACTTAAATGTTTTAGCTTACAAAAACGTGTGAAAACCCGAGTTTTAAATTCTGTAACTCAAGTTTTATCAAAACTCTTATAAGAACTCGATGAACACAAAGTTTTGTATCAAATGAACTTCAAACAAATCGAGTTTCTTTATAATGACACGAGTTATGAGAACACTTTCAAGCATCATTTACAGAACTCGAGTTATAACAAGAGTGCTTTCAATTCTTCTTTGTTATTTCATCAATAACTCGAGTTTTAGCAAATGTAACCCGAGTTTTCTTTTTCTAACAGTAACATAGAATGCCAGATGCCTTTCTTTATTCCCAAATCTTTCTTTATTCATGCAACATTTATTTGAATCTCATCTACCATCATAAGTGCTCATTTTACTTTAATGATTAACAAAGAATGGAATTCTGATTGCTTTACTAGAAAGGGATTCAATGGACAAAAACACAGAAACCACCCTACCTACTATTAGAAGCATTTATTGTGGGAAGTTGAATGATGAGGATGAGTGTAACAGAAACTTAAATGTTTCTAATGGATAATCAATACTTCCCAACTATAAAAGGTGAAGCATTCAAGTTTCAAAAGACAGAGAACGCAACGATGAGAAAGCAAATTTATTACTCTTCATCTACCTCCTTTGTTTTCATTCTCTCAGATATTAGTGCTTCAATGTTCATCATTAAAATCTCAGAAAGGAGAATATACTTTTACATTTATTGATTATGTGAGAGTAACTCAAGATTGGAGAATCTTGAGTGGGAAAAGACATGAGCAAAAGTGTCAGTGGGTTGAATTGAGTTAGGAAGGGGAAGAGTCTTCCTTCTGTGTTGTTGTAAATTTTTGAGATTAGTGGATTTGAAAAGCTCAAGGATTTTGAGGACTGGACGTAGGTCAAGTGGACCAAACCAGGATAAATCTCTTTGTTCACATTTCTTCATACTTTTTTTTACGTTTAAAGTTTACGAAAATTTTTATTAGACCAATTCACCTCCCTCTTGGTCAAATCCTATCCTAACATATTGCAATGGAAGAAGAATTAAATCAATTTGAAAGAAATCAAGTATGGGATTTGACATCTCATCCTAATGACCATCTTATCATTGAAACAAAATGGATATTCAAAAACAAAATTGATGAATTAGCAGTAATTGTCGAAAACAAGGCTCATTTAGTGGCTAAAGGTTACAATCAAGAAGAAGGAATTGATTATGAGGAAATGTATGCTCTAGTGGCCAAATTAGAAGCAATACGAGAGCTCTTTGCTTTTGCTTGTCTTAAAGATTCCAAACTTTTTCAAATGGATGTTAAGTGCTATATTATAAATTAAAGAAAGCTCTCTAGGGTTTAAAGTAAGCACCAAGAGCTTGGTATGAAAGATTGAGCAATTTTCTAATCAACTAAGGTTTTGTTAGAGGGAAAGTAGATACAACATTGTTTATTGAACATCTTAAGTTTGATGTACTTATCATACAAATTTACGTTAATGATATCATTTTTGGAGCTACTAGTAATGATCTTTGCCAAGAATTTGCCAAGACAATACAGGGAGAATTAGAGATGTCCATGATGGGGGAATTGAATTTCTTCCTTGGACTACAGCTCAAACAAAGAATGGAATCTTTATAAGTTAAACCAAGTATTTAAAGGAGCTGCTGAAGAAGTTTGGCATGGAACAATGTAGAAATGCGGACACTCCTATGAGGTCTACAGCTTTGCTTGATGCAGACGTGAATGGAAAGGACTTTGGTATCAAAAGATATAGATGAATGATAGGCTTATTACTCTACCTCACAACTAACAGACTAGATATCCAATTTAGTGTTGGAATGTGTGCTAGATAACAAGCTACACCCAAGGAATCACATGCAGAAATCAAGAGAATTTTCAGATATCTTGCAGGAACCATTGACCTAGGAATGTGATATCCAAAAGGTAATAGTGAATATTTGATTTCTTACTTTGACTCAGACCATGTTCGATACAAAACAGATATAAAAAGTATGAGTGGTCACTGTCAGTTTCTTGGAGGATCACTGGTGTCATGGTTCAGCAAGAAACAATCCACTGTGTCATTATCATCAACTGAAGCTGAATATATTGCTACTGCTAGCTGTTGTGCTCAAGTACTCTAGATGAAGCAACAACTTCAGGATTTATGGATGAACTTCACCAAAATTCCCATCTTCTATGACAACATGAGTACTATTAGCCTTGTCAAGAATCTTGTACATCATTCCCGAACAAAGCACATAGACATTCGTCACCATTTTATTCGGGATCATGTTCAGAAAAAGGATGTGAAGGTTGTGTTCATTCCAACTCATGAAAACTAAGTCATTTTGGTGTTATATGATGTAATTAAGTGTGTGACGAGGTGAAATTCATGAACAAATGAAATTGAGCATGCAAATTAGCTAAAAAGGGTCCAAAGCCCTTAAAAGTGACAAAATAGGATAACTTGAGCAAATGAAATCCAATTGCCATAAAATTTTGCAGGAAAGTACATCATTTCATAAGCTTTCTGTAAAGTCCTAGTTTGATTAATTTGGATTTTTGTGGAAAAAGGTATAATTTTTTCAAAATTCAGCAGAAAACCAGAAAATTTGACAGCACAAAGTTTTCCTCTGCGAAGTTCAGAGTTTGCCATGGCAAAGTACATTTTAGCAGAGTTCGCGACAGTGAACTCAAAAATTTGCCACAGCCAACATGGCAGAGATCAAATCCCATTTTACGTTGGAAAAGTTCACCGCAGCGAAATGCCCCAATTTGGACCAAATGAACACTAATTTTTTCAACTCTTTTTAGCTTTGATTGGTCATTACTTTGATCTAAGGAATATTTTTGTCTTATAAGGGATTGAGAAAGCTTTAATTAGAGACCTAAATCTCCTAGTTTAAAGTTTTCTAGAAGTAGTTGTGAATTTTCAAAGTTGGGCCAAAATTCCATGCTTCCAATTGAATAGTAACTCAAGTGGGAATTTTGAAATTCACCAAGATAACAAATTCTAGCTCACATAATGGTCTCCAAGGGTCCCATTAAGGTCTATAATGGATAATAAAGCTAGCTAAGAGGGTTGTTACAATCTTCCCTTTTAGTAGTAGTAAAGATCTAGAATGTTTGGTATCTTTACCCATGTTGCAATCTATCTTGATAGATTGTGGAGAGGATTGATGTAACACTTCTCCTAGCTAGCTTTATTACTCATTAGAGATTTTAACTTAACCACTTGGGACCATTACATAAGCTAGAATTAGTCAACTGGGTGAATCTCAAAAGCTCCCACTTGAGTTACCATTCACTTGAAAGCTTGGAATTTTTACCTAACTTTGAAAATTCATAACTAATACTAAAAAATTTTCAACCAAGTGATTTATGTCTCTAGTGAAATCTTGTTCAATCCTTTATAGGGGAAAATATTCATTTGGACAAGCAAAAGCTCAAACATCCCCTTAAACTATGTGAAATTGCACTATTCATTTGGTCCCTTGAAACAAGAATTTGTCGTGGCCAACTTTACACGTTGTTGGGAACAACTCATTTGACCACAAGAAAATTGCTCTTGGGTGCATTTCACTATGATGAAATTTTGAGTTCTCATAGTGAAATCCTCTAGATTGACTTGCCTAACCACTTTCGCCATGTAAACTCTAATCTTCGCCAGGAGGACTTTGCTGCTGTCATTTTTTTGGTTTTTTAGCTGCATTTGTAAAATGCATAACTTTTTGTACACAACTCCAAATTGAGAAAACTATGACTCTTTAGAAATCTTATAATAAGATCTACTTGCATGAAAAATATCAGGGCGATTGGATTCCATTTGCTCATTTTATGCTACTTTGTCACATTTATGGGCCCTAGACCCCTTTTTATACCATCTTGCATGTTCAATTCACTTTATTTATGCATATAATTCATATAACCACAAAACATAGCACAAAGATGACCTAGTGTAGAAATTTAATTTACATTTATCCCCAAACTTCACATAAACATGAAAAAATTCACATAGATAAACATCAAAATGGCATATATAGAAGTGCAACTTGTGCATTCTCAGGAAGCCCTCACTGTTCATTCTTGGATCTCCTTTCCTTTGCCCTTGGAACTTGTTTCTGTTGTTAGTCATTGGAAAGAATGAGATTTCAAAGAAATCCCAGTAGTAAATAATTCTAACTATCACATCAACATACATTGTTATTGGAATGGAATATTAACATGCCATGAAAGTCTAACAAAACCTTACTTTTCACACTAGCATACATTACACAAGTCCAAGGCACATTTATTTTCGCATAACTACAACTATGCACAAGTAAGGAATTACATGTCATAGGGTTACAACCCACATCAATTATGGCTAAACAATACACAACAATCATTTGCAATGTAAATGTAAAAGTTAGAAAATTTGCTACCTTGAAGCTTTAACTTTCTAATGTGAACTTGAAATGGTTCCCACTTGCACTTGGTGGCTTCTTCTTGGAAACTTATAGTCCTACACAGTCATAGTGTGTTAAACATCAATACTTGACATTACTTAGTGCATTATGACACTTTGCTCTCTCAACTTCAACCTTAACTCGTAACTTGGCTATTTGTGTTTTCAGTGCTTCCAAATTGTGTTCTTGCTTTTACCCTACATAATTTTGCATTCTAAACTCAATGGAAGCATCAAAATACACAAGATCATACTATTTCCCTTCATAATCCCAGCTGGATGAAAATTCATAGAAAATTGGAGGAAATGAGATTTTTCAACATCTCTTTGCATACACATGCACAATCTCATTCCTAGACCATTCCCAATCATTTGATAACTTAAAAACATTCATTCTCATGCATCATCAAATTGATTCAGCATCTAAGGGAAGGGTTTGATGCCATCTTTTCATACCCAACTCAAATCAATTCAAACTTGATGACAACATGTCACAAAGCATGCCTAGAATTGATATGTAACACTTGTTGCTCATGACTCTTGCTAAACTCATTTTTCCTCAAAAATCCTCATCATCAACACAGACCATATAATAACTTAGAGGGAAAAATAAACTGATCAAAAGGGAAAGCAAGACTTATAGATTGATTCTAGAGAAGAAATCAAGCCTAGAACACAACTTTACCTTGAGATTTGCTTAATTTTCTTCATCTTCTCTTCCCTTCGCTTCAACCGTCCTCTCCTTTTTCCCTCCAGCTGGTCATGCGTGAAAATGGGACAAAAAATGGGCTTGGGGGCTTTTAAAAATTTGTCCACATGTGCTTTAATTTGAGTGTGGGGCTCACTTGTACTGCTAGAGCAATTTCACACTGATAAAATCCCCTACTTAGCTTAACATATTCTCTTTTCTCTTCATCTTTAATAAGAAGATGACAAGTGTCTCATTCTAGTCTCCACAATTCCATTTTTCCAAAACTACCCTTACTTTATCTAATTTATGGCTACCAAAAATGATCTTTGGGAATTTTCTGATCACTAAAACCATATCATACTCTTAAAAATTCCCATAATTCATAATCTCATTAGGGTATTTTTTCTTTCATGGAAACTCATTCCAAAATGACTTTAATAAATTTTCTTTCAAAAATCCTAATCAAGAGATTTTCAGTCTTTTGTACTGCGTTCCAGCAACCTATTTCTAACTTTTTACTAAGAATATATTTATAAATTAGGGAATTCCGTAAAATATTTTTAGCCACATTAACATTACATTTTTAGGGCCTCTAGATAATATAAATAATAATATTTAATGAAAGTATTGGGAGAACTCGAGTTATAAGCTTCAGAACTCTAGTTACATTGTTTAAAAATGCTTTCAAAACCCAAAACTTTCTAGAGAACTCAAGTTTTGATTGAAGTTTTGTCAAAACTCAAGTTTTGGGAGTCAAAACTCAAGTGTCGGGTTTTGAAACAAGTTTCAGAAATACAAAACTCTCAATAGAACTGAAGTTTGAACAAAAGTTTTGTCACAACTCGAGTTGTGTGTTACAGAACTCGAGTTTCGAGTGTTAAAATTGTTTTAGAAAATTAGAACTCTCAAAGAAAACTCAAGTTTTGGTGAAACTCGAGTTATGTTCTGTGAAACTCGAATTTTAGGCTCTGTAGAGTATTTGAAACTCAAAACTTCTTTCCAAAACTTGAAGTTTCAAAAAACGTTTTGGTGGAACTTGAGTTATGAGTATCAGAACTTGAGTTTTGAGGAGAGAGAATCAAAACTTTCTTCAAAACTTGAAGTTTTAGCAATAGTTTTGATACAACTCGAGTTTTGGGAAAACAAAACTCGAGTTTTGAGCTCCGAAAAATTCTTGAACTACAAAACTTCTTTCCAAAACTTGAAGTTTCGATAAGAGTTTTAGTACAACTCGAGTTTTATGAAATGAAACTTGAGTTTTATGAAGTGAAACTCGAGTTTTGAGATGAAAATTTTTCTAAACTCAAAACTCCCAAGGAAACTCGAGTTGTAATGAAAATTATGATTTGAAAATACTCAAAACTCAAAATGATTTAGAAGTTTTGGAGTATGAAACTTGTGTCTTGAAGTGCATAAAATGATTTAGCTTAAAGAAACCTGTAAAAACCTAAGTTTTAACTTCTGTAACTTAAGTTTTGTCAAAACTCTTATTAAAACTCCAGTTACAACAAAAGTTGTATGAATTCTACTTCGTTATTTCATCAACAACTCGAGTTCTCAGCAAGTAAAACTTGAGTTTGCTTTATCTGACAGTAACGAGGCGTGTCAGAAGCTTTTCATTAATATCAAATCTTTCCTTATTCATGCAACATTTATTTGAATCCCATCTACCATCATAAATGCTCATTTACTTTATTGATTAATAGAGAATGAAATTCTGATTGCTTCACCAGAAGGAGATTCAACGTACAAAAATGTAGAAACCACCCTACCTACTGTCAAAAGCATTTATTGCGGGAAGGTGAACGATGATAATGAGTCTAATGGAAACTTAAATGTTTCTAACGGATATTTCATACTTCCCAACTATAAAAAGGTGAAGCATTCAAGTTCCTAAAGATAGAGATACACACAACTGATATCGAATTAATTGCTATTCATCTACTTACTCTGTTTTTCATTCTCTGATACTTAAGAGCTTCATTGTTCATCATTTAATTCTTAGAAAGGGGAATATATTTGTACAATCATTTATTCTGTGAGAGTAACTCAAGATTGGAGAATCTTGAGTGGGAAAAGACACGAGCAAAAGTGTCAGTGGGTTAAATTGACTTAGGAAGGGGGAGAGTCCTTCTTCTGAGTTGTTGTAATCTTTTGAGATTAGTGGATTTGAAAAGCTTAGACGGTTATGAGGATTGGTTGTAGGTCAAGTGGACCGAACCAGGATAAATCACTTTGTTCACTTTCTTTCATACTCTGTTTTACGTTTCAACGCTTGTGAAAAATTTATTTAGACCAATTCTCCCCCCTCTTGGTAAAATCCTATTCTAACATATTTTTCCTATGAATCATCAATAGTAGATGGGTTGAGGTGGAAGGAAATTTTTGTAAGAGTACTATATGAATTTCACATTTTAATAGCATATAAATTAAAAAAAAATACAACATTTGGTACTTAATGTAAGATATGATTGACTAATTTAGGGAGATTAAGAAAGCTAAATAATTAAAAAGGATATGAGTTCCAATGCCCATAGAGAAAACTTCTAATGCATTTTTACCGTTTAATCCCAGTATAATTTAGTCAACAAACATTAACCCGTTGGGTTTGTTAATGATGTGGCAACATGGCCCCATTTTTTAAACTTCTAGGGCAAAATTGCTTCCTTTTAAAGTTAAAGAGAAAAATTTCCCCTTGAAAACTTCTAACCTTCCAGGTGTCTAATGCTTCTTAGAGAACACTGGTCATTTTTGTCCTTTAAACTATTTTTCAATGGCCAACATAATCATTAGTTACCTACATTGCAAGACATCTAAATCTAAATTATAAAACAAGCCATTTAGAATGTGATGTACAAATCTTAGAAGGATGACAAGAAAAAATAGTTGAAAACATAAGTCTAGGGTGGAACATACACGTTAGAGGACAAAAAGGAGAAAAATTGATTGATTTTTAAATCATTTTATTTTTTAAATCAAATTTCAAATAGTATAAATTTACCTAAAGAAAGAGATTGAATTTAGAGTTCTTATAATTTATATCTAAAATGTTAAAAAAAGAAAAAACAAAAATGAAGAAATATAAAATCAAGATGATTGATTCATGCTTTGTCTTTTGAAATCTTTTCCTTTGGACATAGAATAAAAAAAATATTTATCCAAGGATTACACTATAGGGCGCAACTCCTGGTCTTTCACTTAATCAGAGCCTTTGGCTATGGTCCCAAGATAACTATGTGTCATAAATGCAAAACTGAATTAAAAGGGGGTTTTGATTGGCCAAATAATATAAACTAGAATGACAATGTTCAGTTATATTTTTGGATTTTTTTGATTTGGAAATGCCGTAAAGGTAAGCAAGTGTTCAAATGATATAAGATTCCCCTTGAAAATGGGCTTAGGCTATCATGGTTCAAAATGATTAGGTAGAGTAGAATTTCACTAAGTTCCTTGACAAAAACCTCAATAACTCATTGAGTCTAGGATTTCATTCAATGAACTCCATCTCATGAAGTCCTATTAAAAACACTTAGTGTGTGTAGTATGAATGATCAATGCAAAGATACAATGCAAGCAAAATCAACTCAAAATTAAGCACAACTAGGCTAATTAAGAGAGGAGGACAACGATTGCAATGAATAAACATATGAGACTTCATATATCAAAATGAACTAGAAGGACCAATCCAAATACACATTAAGAGAATCCAAATTGATTACAATTGTAATCAAACATCAAAATTACAAATCATAATGTCTAACTCGGAAATTAATGAATCTATAATAGAGATGTGGGCTAAAACTACTACTCCCCTTTGAAGCTCTTGGAACTCAAGCCATTGCTCATCTCAAGAGGAAGAGGGATGCCTAGCCACTCATGGAGATGTGAAGCATCTCAGCTGGATGTGCATATGAGCTCCCTATTGGTGTATGATAGCAAAAGAGGGATGCCTAGCCACTCATGGGGTTGGATCATAGTAGAGATGAGAAGAGAGTGTGTGTGAGTGAATTTTAAGGCTAGGTATGGAGTATTTGCCAGTCAATGGATGAAACATACACTAAATAGGGTTTCATTTTGGTTTTCTGAGTGTTTTGGGTTGGTTTGGATGAGTGGGAAGGTTATTTTTCCAAAAAGGGTTGAAATTCGGGTTGCTGATACAAGGACTTTATCTCGGTAAAGTATTCTCGAGAGGACTGGCTTTGCTGATTAGAAAAGTTGGCTGGTGAGGTTCTCCTGAGAGCTTGTTCTCCCTTTATGTTTGTGACTTAACTACAGTGGAGTAAAACTTGGCCCTGTCAAGTATTCCTAAATTGCTCTTTTGACTTCGTGTGTGCTGCAATTTCGTAGCTTTTACTCTTGGCTCTACTTCTAAGTGTCCTGAAATGAATAACAATTGTTGAGACAATGTTTTGATGATGACAAATATATTTTTGAACTTATGATTAAATTGATTGTTTTTCAGAAAAGTTTAAGTAATCTTTGAGTTTTTAATGAAAGTAATGTGAGAACTCGAGTTATAAGCTTTAGAACTTGAGTTACATTGTTTAAAAATGCTTTCAGAATCCCAAACTCTCAAGAGAACTCAAGTTTTGATTTAAGTTTTGTTAAAACTCGAGTTCTAGAAGTCAAAACTCGAGTCTTGGGTTTCGGAAAAAGCTGTAGAAATGCAAAACTCTTAGTAGAACTCAAGTTTGAATAAAAGTTTTCTCACAACTTGAGTTTTGTGTTTTAGAACTCGAGTTTCGAGTGTTGAAAGTGTTTTGGAAAATTAGAACTCTCAGAGAAAACTCAAGTTATGTTGGAAGTTTTGACAAAACTCGAGTTTCATTTTGTAGAACTCAAGTTTCAGGCTCTGAAGTATTTTTGAAACTTGAAACTTCCTTCCAAAAAATGAAGTTTCAATAAAAGTTTTGATGGAACTCGAGTTAAGAGTATCAGAACTCAAGTTTTGAAGAGAGAGAAACAAAACTTCCTTCACGATTTGAAGTTTCATCAAAAGTTTTGGTATAACTCGAGTTTTGGGGAAACAGAACTCTAGTTTTGAGCTCTGGAAAATTTCTAAACTTCACAACTTCTTTCCAAAACTTGAAGGTTCATTAAGAATTTTCATATAATTCAAGTTTTGTGTGTTGAAACTAGAGTTGCAAGATGTAAAACTTCCAATGAAACTAGAGTTACACATAAAAGTTATTATTTGAAATTCTCATAACTTGAAGTTTTAGGAGACAAAACTCGAGTCTCGAGATATGAACAAGTTTATAACTAAAAACTTTCAATGAAACACGAGTTGCAATGAGAGTTATGATTTGGAAAATAGCTAAAACTTGAGGTTTTGGTTAATGGAACTCGAGTTTTGAAGAGCTCAAAATTATTTTGTCCACGGAAATTTATGAAAACCTAAGTTTTAAGTTCTATAACTCAAGTTTTATCAAAACTTTTATTAAAACTCGAGTTACAACAAGAGTTGTGTGAATTCTAGTTTGAAATTTCTTCAATAACTCGAGTTCTGAGCAAACAAAACTCGAGTTTGCTTTTCTGACATTAACGCAGTGTGTCAGAAGCTTTATGCAGATCTCAAATCTTTCCTTATTCATGCAATGTTTATTGGAATCTCACCTACCATCATAAATGCTTAACTGCCTTAATTATTAACAGGGAATGAAGTTCTGATTGCCTAACCAAAAAGAGATTCAATGGACAAAAACACAGAAAAACATCCTACCTACTGTCAGAAGCACTCAGATGCATTCAATGCGGGAAGGTGAACGACGATGATGAGTCTAACGGAAACTTAAATGTTTCTAACAGATATTTAATTCTTCCCACCTATAAAAGGAGAAGCATTCAAGTTTCAGAAGACAAAGAACGCACTTACGAGAAAAGCGAATTTATTATTTCATCTACCTCCTCTGTTTTCAGTCTCTCACATTTAAGAGCTTCAGTGATTATCATTAAATTCTCAGAAAGGAGAATATACTTGTTCATTCATTGATTCTGTGAGAGTTACTCAAGGTTGGAAAATCTTGAGTGGGAAAAGACACGAGCAAAAGTGTCTATGGGATAAATTGAGTTAGGAAGGGGGAGAGTCCTTCTTTAGATTTATTGTAATCTTTTTAGATTAGTGGATTTGAAAATCTCAGAGGGTTCTGAGGATTCGACGTAGGTCAGGAGGACTGAACCACGATAAATCTCTTTGTCAACTTTCTTTCATACTCTGTTTTACGTTCAAAGCTTGCGAAAATTTTTATTAGACCAATTCACCCCCCTTGGTCAAATCCGATCCTAACATCAATGGTCCTAGAAATTAATTGGATGCAATTAATAACCAATTATGACAATTTTACTATAAAACTATGCTAATATCAACTAAAGACTCACAATCTCAATTAAGCACAAATATTAACCAAATGAGCCAAAAAGTGAAAAAAAGACCTTGAAATTGTCATTAAATAATATAGGCAATTTGAGCTCAATCAATGATCGACTCAGAAAATTTTAAATTTCAAATACTTTATATATTATTACAACAAATATAGAATCACTCCAATTTACTAGATTACTTGATACAAAATAAAAAATCAAACGGTTAAAAAAATAGTAGCTAAAAGTTGATTTAACATCTATTCTACTAGTGGTGTCTCTAGCATCTTTGTATAAACAAAGCCTTGATTTTTTGCAATGATACTACAACATTAGCCATAGTAAGTCATGCCTCAAGTAAGTCAATGCAACAATTTAATGCTAACTCAAAAACTGATGATATATGAGGTAATACATTATCAGTATTTTGAATTTCTAGGAGTAGCGAATAGGCATCCATAATATTAATGATTGAATATGGCATGGATTTGCTCACCCAATCTTTCAAACATAATCCTTGAACAAACATCTCATTCATTGGCTTCTTCTTTGTAAACATTTCCATTTGCAAAGTCCCATTACTATACACATCTCATTTGACAGAAACAACTCATTTTGATCCATACTCTACATATCATATTGAATTATTGGTATAAATATCATGATGTCAAAAACATAATATAATGTTTGTTATTAAGCTTTTCGTTTGTATCATCAAGTCAAGTTGTTACACATCAAGACATAAGTTTGAGAACCTTGAAGCCAGCTACATTCCAATAAGCCACTGTACCTCCGTATTAATTAAGAATGGATTTTTGATGCCTTCTCTTGTTCAAGTTGCAGAAGCTCATGCTTCTCTCATCTTCCTGAAAATAATCTTGCTCAAGAAAGTTTCTGACATTAAACATGAATACTCTCTCAATGTAAATTTAAAATTGAATTTATCACGTTGTGACGGACTAACTATTTTCACCAGACTCAACTTCATTGGATGGTATTTGGTAAGAACACGTTAATCAATTCAATGTGTTTAAATATTTACTCATTTGATGAATTACGTTGGGTTTGGATGGATTTGGAGTTATGCCACGTAAGAGAAAGTAGTACATGGCAATATTAAAAATTGATGATTCGTACCAAATCGTATCAGTGATGATAATACCATTCAAATACACACAAGCACCGTAAAAATCTCATCTTCGCTTTTTTTCCCCTCAATTGGCACTGATAAGCTGAAATTTATATTTAAAATAAAAGAAAAGGACAAGAAAATGACGAACAGTCACTTGCGAAGTGGGATGCATAAGTCACTATCACTATCAATTTTTGCCAGCAGTATTTATATTTAAATGAAAATAATAAAAGTAGAAGAGAGGAGGATCAAGGCCTGATGCATGAAATAAAAGTGGGGTCATAGTTTTAAAGGATAAATAACAAGAATAGGTGGGTCCCAAAAAAACTAAAGTGAACTTACTTATAGTCTCATCATAATTCGTTTAAAATAAGGAATGATTACATACAAAAGAATTTAATGCTTAATCGGGTTATGGTTAACTATAGAAATTGTATATTTTTCGCTAACAATGAATTACATATTAATTTAAGCTGTTATCTTAGGTCGGGAAATAAGAATGTAGTTTATTGCTCGAAAATAAAAAAGGAGGGAGAGCCTCGCAAGCCTTCATACAATGATGGTGGGCATTGGATTCTGGTTATTTCGAGTAATACTTTGGGCTTTTAGCCTTATTGGAATACCCCATCACCACAATAGGACTTTAAATGTGGGCCCAACAAGGGAATGGACCTTGTTGTTTAATACATTGTTTTAACACGAGTTATCCCAAGTGCACTTATGTTCGATAAAGAAACAAAATGTTTAAACACAAAAGTTTAATAAAAAAGAAATAAATAATTTGAGATATCTCAAAACACACTAAAGACAATGAACATGACCTAAGGCACTTGATTTTTGATATATATGTGTGTGTGTGTGTGTGTGTGTGGATTCTTTAAACATTTAATTCATAAGTTGTGTTGATATTATTTTAGCTGTTCAAAAACTTCTCTAAAAAATTAAGTGGGCTCTCTCTCTCTCTCTCACATACAAAAACTAAAGGTTTCTAAAGTAAAAAAAAAAAAAGAGATAAAGGAGAAGCAAGGCTCTGATAGAACCCAATATTTACATTGTTTTTCTTGACTATTTTGATGTGTTTTATAACATTTTTACCCTCATCTTACATGCATTTACACCTTCCTAATTACATTGATTGATGCATTGCATTTTGCCAATATTAGGGTGAAAAAGGGTCATTTTACTGATATTTGGGTAGATTCTATGTGTGAGAAGTCATGACTTAATCATTTTAGGTGCAACATGAGGAGTTTTCTTGGGAGGGGGAGGCTCTCTAGGAGAGATTAAGGTCGCAACCAAAACCATGTTTAGTCATGACCTAATTTCCCTTGATACTCCATCTTGCTCTCGATATATTTTTAGTCGTGACGTATAGGGTATAAGTCACAACTTGGTTCCTGAACTTGTGCATTTGGTGTTTTCCTCTTTGCTTTAAACATTGTTGTATAGAAAAACTCTTTTTTGCTACCTCTGCATGTTTTCAAGCAATTTCTTAACCTTTTAACCCAAACTCATGGCATCAAACAAGGGAAACCATTTCCACTTTGAGTTTTTGGATTTCTAAACTTTGGAAATGATTTTTTAAAGATTGCACAAGTACTTTTAGGATTCTCGTATATTCTTTAATGATTTTCTTGACCATTTTCAATCATCATCCAAAGGTCTACTTTTGTGGTAAGTGTTCTAATTCCATATGAATAGTGCATGTTCATTAAAACTTTATGTATGAGAAGAGGAGATACAAGCCCTTGTTGGAAAGATACCTTTGAGCCTGAATTCCTATATTGAGTGATTATTCATGTAGTATGTATTTTCTAGAACTTGTTATAATTCTTGGTCAAAGTGTAACATGTTTTAATGAGATGAATATGATAGAACAATTCATTTCTACATCTTATTTTCCAAACACAAGCCCTCACATCATTTATGCCCTTTGTAAACCCTTTGAGCCATTCACCAAGTGTTGGGTTTGTGTATTCTTTTTGAAACTCAAGGACATCTTGATAGAGTAAAGTTGAATTCATTCATGAAGAAAAGAAATGGATATAGTAGAATGCCATGGTTCCCTTTTAAAAAACAAACAAAAAAAATTGTGGTTCAGAAAGAAAAGAAAGGAAAAATGAAAGAAAGAAGAAGAATAAGGCATTCTAAATAATCCTTCATACAACGTTAGTTGACTATTAGATTTTTACATTTGAGTAATTAATTGATAACATATGTATACACAACAGTTAATTCATCTTTTCACTTATTCCATGTGGTCATTTCCATTATTACAAGCCATAAAGTCCTCTTGATTCAGTGCGTTGATGCATAATAGTGGAGATTTTAGAACTATTACAAGCTTATGGTAGGGTGCTTTCTATTTGAATTTTGAGTGAAGTGAACCCCAATGAGAGAAGATATAGTGAGTTAACACTTATGCCCCATGAGTGAATCTCTAGTGTTCATGCATTTAGAAACAATTGTGCTTTGCAGCTGATTATTTGGCATTGCTCACATTTTTTTCCCAGAGGGTGTTGTTTGATTAGGTTCTGAAATCATTCTTGAATATGCTGACTTCCTCGATTGTCCTTGTACTTTCTTCAAAATGATTCAAATCTTTGTCCAAGAATACAAATGTTTAAGTTTGGGGGAGTGATAGAACCCAATATTTACATGGGTTTTATTGACTATTTTGATGTGTTTTATAACACTTTTACCCTCATCTTGCATGCATTTACACCTTCCTGATTATGTTGATTGATGCATTGCAATTTACTGATATTAGGGTAAAAAGGGGTTATTTAGCTCTTCCAACTGTAAATGCTTTAATCCTTAGTTGTTAAATCTTTATAGAGCTCTTTGCTTTTGCTTATAGGCATTTGGAGGAGACATGGAGATTTAGAGGGAGCATTGAAGAAGCTGCAGTTCATTGGTAGATAGGAATGCATGTCAAGAAGTGCCATTGTGCCCTAAAGGTCGTGACTTAATACTTATAGTCACAATGTAGAAGTAAATCTAGAAGTTGTGCCAACACATCTAGGCACAATGTAAGAAACTCAAAGTCACGACATAATCATAGAAAGGCTGTGACTTTTTGATATAATATCGAAAACGGATCGGCTAGAAACAAGTAAGAAAATCGGGACGATGATCGTAGGTAGGACCTTAAGAGAACCTGTCTCATACAACCCTAGCCATAAAGAAACCCCAAGGATTATCAACCCTTGATATTGTCAGAGTATTCGTACGAGAATATGAGGATGCAACCAAAGCTCACAAGAGAATATAATTCTGAAAACAAATGTCATTCAAGAATCTCAAAATTCAATACAAAACGCAGCCTATATTAAAGCCACCATGGAACACTCTAGAATGCTAAACCCTAATCCATAAATGCTATAATGATGCTTTTATGATTATTGATTGATCCGATTGGAACTATTCAAGCCTAAACAAATAAGGAAACTACTTAAACTTGAAGTAAAAGACAATCTTTAAGTAGTCATCCTTAGTTAATGCAAGCAAAATAGGAAACTATTCAAAAACAAAATTTCATCTGATTTGGAGCATAAGAATGTCTTCTAGATGCTTCTTGAGGGGTTTTGGACGTCACTTATTCTCCTCCTCTAAGGAACATGCTTGTCACATGATGTGTTAGGTGAATTCTTCAATTTGAACACCGCATGGGCCTTGTGCAACAACTTGTGGGGCTTCTAACAATGTAATCACCATTCTTGGGCTTTTGTTGATCATATTAAATGATGCCTCTTCCAAATGAATGGGCTCTAACTATTTAAGCTCTGTTATAAGGCAATTCAAGGCCTTATTCATAGCTTTAGTCCTTGCTCTTGTCATCGGGCCTCCAATGCCTTGTAATGGGTCTTTTAGGATGTTGGACCTCCATCCTTGAGCTTGGGTTGCTTGCTCCAAGCCTTGATCCCCATGCCATGACCCTCCATCACTTTTAGAGCTAAATGTCCTGACCTAAGAGCACAAAAATGAAGCCATACATTTTGGTTAGGTTAGCACTTACCTACACATATGGGAAGCCAGCCACCACGAAGAGAAGTTTCTCATTCTGTAGATTTCCAAGTTCTAGGACTCTTAGACTTTCTCTCTCAAGCATCCAATCCCTCCATCCCTTTTCCATCATTTTTCCACCTCTTTCCACCATTTCAAGCCGATTAATCTATCCCCAAACCTTCTTCTACACCTTTCCATGACTATTTTCATCCTTCTCATGGCAACAAGTTTGTAGAGTGATTGTTGCGTTTCTGAAGCTATGAGAGGTTAAAAACCCTTAGCCTCTTGATGATGGAGAATGAAGCTTGAGCTCATGGACAAACCGAGGAGTGTTCTTTGTCTAATATTTTGTTAAGCACTTGTAGGACATTTCTAGACTTTGGAATTCCTTTCGTATGCAACTATGATTACAGATTTCTAATCTTTTGATTAAACTAGCTGATTGGATTGGGTGATGCTTTTATGCTGGATTATATATATACATGTTTCACTTTTTTTTCCATTGTGTTCATTAATTATCAATGATTGTTGGTGATTACTTATCCATTTTGGTTTCTGTAATTGTGATTGCAATCTATTTAGAGCATTGAGATTCATCCATTCAATTGCACTCTAAGTGGTTTTAAATGACACTTTTATGAAGTGTTAATTAGCTTTGATCAAAGAAAGTTTTCACTAATTAAATTAATTGGACCTAAGTGATTTCTTGGTGTTTTCATTAAGGCTTAGAGAGTTTCAACTCCCATATCTATTCAAAGAGCAATGATAGATGAGTTTCCATCAGTAAGAGACTCTTCCATTACATAACCCTTTTAATTGAAACCATTCCTTCATTAATTGAAAATACCAAAAAGATTTACTTCCTAATTTTCTCTTTTATGCACCACAGTATTTACAAGTTAAAACCCCCTTTTTATACCCAATCAACATGTTTTTGATAACCAATTTAGACAAGTTTTTTCCAATAAAATGCTCCTCGAGAAGAATGATAGGTTGTACCCTATACTACATTATATGGTGCAATTGAATCTTAAATCGAACCAGAAGGTGCAAGCCGATTCCAATCATCCTTGTTAGGATCGGATTTGACCAAGAGGGGGGGTGAATTGGTCTAATAAAAATTTTCGCGAAAGATGAATGCTAAAACAGAGTATGAAGGAAAGTCACACAGAGATTTATCCTGGTTCGGTCCTCTTGACCTACGTCTAGTCCTCAGATCTCTCTGAGCTTTTTTTAATCCACTAATCTCAACAAGATTACAATCAAACACAAGAAGGACTCTCCCCCTTCTTAACTCAATCTAACCCACAAACACTTTTGCTCGTGTCTAAACCAACTCAAGGTTCTCCGACCTTGGTTAACTCTCTCAAAACAATAAATGAACAAGAATATTCTCCTTTATGAGAATTTAATAATGAACACTAAAGCTCTTTAATGAGAGTATGAAAAACAGAGTATGAAAGTGAAGCGTAATAAATTTGATTTCGTATATGTGCGTTCTCTATATTCCGGTGACTTGAATGAATCTCCATTTATAGGTGAGGAGTATTAAATGTCTGTTAGAGACATTTAAGTTTCCGTTAGACTCATTGTTGTCGTTCACCTTCCCGCATTGAATGCGTCTGCAACTCTCTGACAGTAGGTAGAATGAAGATCTGAGATTTCGTCCGTTGAATCTCTTTTTGTTTAGGCAATCTGGACTTCATTCCCTGTTAATAAATAGGTCAGATAAGCATTTATGATGGTTGGTGTGATTCAAATAATCGTTGCATGAAAAAGGAAAGATTTTGGAATCAGTTTAAAGTCACTGACACGCTGTGCTGTTGTCAGAAGGTGGAACTCGAGTTTTGTCTCTTCAAAACTTGAGTTATGGAAGAATTTTCAAAGAGAAAATCTCATAAATTTTGTTGAAACTCGAGTTTGAATAAGAGTTTTGATAAAACTTGAGTTGTAAAAGTTATAACTCGAGTTTCCAGGAGTTCTAGTAGACCAAAATGCTTTGCTCTCTTCGACACTCGAGTTTCATCTATCAAAACCTCAAGTTTTGAGAGTTTTCAAGTCATAACTTTCATTGTAACTTGAGTTCTATTGAGAGTTCTGTATTACAGCGTGTTTGTCCTTCGAAACTTGAGTTTTCCTTCATAAAACTTCAAGTTACAAGAGTTTAGAAACATAACTTTTATATGAAACTCGAGTTGCACTGGAAGTTTTGAGTTTAAAAGAAGTTTGCCTTTCAAAACTCGAGTTTGATATCATGAAAATCGAATTCTAATGAAACTCTAAGCGAAAACATCAAGTTTGGAAAGAAGTTTTGAAGTTTAGAAAATTTGACTCTGCTAGAAGTTTTGGAGGCACGCAGCAGTAGTGGATGTAGTACAGTGGTAGCAGCAGTGATCAAACACAATGGAGTGAGGCAAGGCACGGTTGAGGCATTGGAGTTGGCAAGTAGACACAAAAGTGTGTTCATAATCTCAAACTTTCAAGAGAACTCAAGTTTTGATTCGAGTTATATTAAAACTCGAGTTCTAGAAATCAAAACTCGAGTTTCGAGTGTTGAAAAAGGTTTTAGAAATGTGAAACTTTTAAAAGAACTCGAGTCTGAATGGAAGTTGTCTCAAAACTCGAGTTCCATGTTTTAAAACTCGAGTTTTGTTCCTTAGAAGTTTTTTGAAAACCAGAACTTGCAGTGGAAACTCAAGTTATGTTGGAAGTTTTGGCAGAACTCGAGTTTTGTTTAATAAAACTCGAGTTTCGGGCTCGCAAATGACTTTGGAAAGCCAAACTTCCTTCCAAAACTCGAGTCTTCAGTGGAAGTTTTGTAAGAACTCGAGTTATGCATTTCAAAACTCGAGTTTCGAAGAGAGAGAAATGAAACTCTCTTCTCAAACTTCAAGTTTAAGTGAAAGACTTAACAGAACTCGAGTTTCAGGTTTTCAGAACTCGAGTTTCGAGCAGAGTCAAATTTTCTAAACCTCAAAACTTCTTTCCAAACTTGAAGTTTCACTTAGAGTTTCATTAAAACTCGAGTTTCGTTGTATCATACTCGAGTTTCGCTTAGGGAAGGTGAACGACGATGGCGAGTCTAACGGAAACTTAAATGTCTCTAACGGACATTTAATACTCCTCACCTATAAAAGGAGAGTCATTCAAGTCACCGGAAGACAGAGAACGCATATACGAGAATTCAAATTTATTACGCTTCATGTTCATACTCTGTTTTCATACTCTCATTAAAGAGCTTCAGTGTTCATCCTTAAATTCTCATAAAGGAGAATATACTTGTTCATTTATTACTTTGAGAGAGTTAACCAAGGTCGGAGACTTGAGTCGGGTTAGACACGAGCAAAAGTGTCTGTGGGCTAGATTGAGTTAAGAAGGGGGACAGTCCTTATTGTGATTGGTTGTAATCTTTTTAAGATTAGTGGATTGAGAAAAGCTCAGAGGGTTCTGAGGACTGGACGTAGGTCAAGTGGATCGAACCAGGATAAATCTATGTGTCACTTTCCTTCATACTCTGTTTTTAGCTTTCAACATTAGCGAAAATTTTATTAGACCATTTCACCGCCCCTCTTGGTCAAATCCGATCCTAACACCTACCTCGCTCAGTTTTTCATGAGTATTCCAGGTATGTGGTTAGTTTCTGAAAATTCATTCGTTTGGGCCAAAAATGGTGCTCCTAGCTTTCTGGCTTGTTTTGGGTAAAAAGAATGAAAATTTTTGTCTGTCTCAGAATTGCTTGAAAACTTCCTCCCTTGCTCAATTTTTCATGAGGATTCCAGGGATGTTGTTTGTTTTCAAAAATTCATTCGTTTGGGCCAAAAATGGGGACCCTTGCTTTATGGCCTCTTTAGGGCAAAAAGAATGAAAATTTTTCACTGTATCATAATTGCATGGAAACTTCCTACCTTGGCCAGTTTTTCATAACGATTCCAGGGATGTGGTTAGTTTTTCAAAATTCATTCATTTGGGACAAAAATGGGGCCACTTGCTTTCAGGCCTGTTGAGGGGAAAAAGAATGAAAATTTTTCACTATCTCAGAATTGCGTGGAAACTTCCTCCCTTGCTTAGATTTTCATGAGGATTCCAGGGATGAGGTTAGTTTTTTGAAATTCAACCGTTTGGGCCAAAAAGTGGCCACATTTCTTTCTGGCCTATTTAGTGTAAAAAGATTGAAAATTTTTCACCGTCTTAGAATTGCATGGAAACTTCCTGCCTTGCTGAGTTTTTTATGAATTTTCCAGGGATGTGGTTAGTTTTTGAAAATTCATTCTTTTGGGCAAAAAATGGAGCCCCTTGCTTTCTGGTCTGTTTTGGGTAAAAAAAAGAAAAATTTTCTCTGTCTCAGAATTGCATGAAAACTTCCTCCCTTGCTCAATTTTTCATGAGGATTCCAAGGATGTTGTTTGTTTTTGAACATTCATTCATTTGGGCAAAAATTGGGGTCCCTTACTTTCTGGCCTCTTTAAGGTAAAAAGAATGAAAATTTTTCACTGTCTGAGAATTGCATGGAAACTTCCTGCCTTGCTCAGTTTTTCATGAGGATTCCAGAGATGTAGCTAGTTTCTGAAAATTCAACCGTTTTGGCCATAAAGTGGCCATATCTCTGTCTAGCCTCTTTAGGGTAAAAAGAATGAAATTTTTTCACTGTCTCAGAATTGTATTAAAACTTCCTCCCTTGATCTGTTTTTCATGAGGAAACCAAGGATGTGGTAAGTTTTTGAAAATTCATTCATTTGGACCAAAAATGGGGCACCTTTTCACTGTCAAAGAATTGCAAGGAAAAATCCTGCCTTGCTCAGTTTTTCACGAGGATTCCAGGGATATGGTTAGTTTTTGTAAATTTATTCATTTGGGCCAAAAATGGGGCCCCTTACTTTCTTGTCTGTTTAGGGCAAAAAGATTGAAAATTTTTCACTGTCTCAGAATTGCATGGAAACTTCCTCCCTTGCTCAGTTTTTCATGAGGATTCCAGGGATGTGGGTAGTTTTTTAAAATTCATTCATTTGGGCCAGAAAGTAGTGACATTTATTTCTGGCCTGTTTGGTGCAAAAAGAATGAAAATTTTTCACTGTCTTAGAATTGCATGGAAACTTCCTCCCTTGCTCAGTTTTTCATGAGGATTCCTGGGATGTGGTTGGTTTTTTAAAATTCAATCCTTTGGGCTAAAAATGGGCCCCCTTGCTTTCTGGCCTGTTTAGGGCAAAAAGAATGAAAATTTTTCACTGTCTCAGAATTGCATGTAAACTTCCTCCCTTGCTCAGTTTTTCATGAGAATTCCATCGGTGTGGTAGGTTTTCGAAAAATCATTCATTTGGGACAAAAATGGGACCCCTTGCTTTCTGTCCTGTTTAGGACAAAAAGAATGGAAATTTTTCACTGTCTCAGAATTGCATGGAAACTTCCTCCCATGCTCAGTTTTTCATGAGGATTCCAGGGATGTGGTTCGTTTTTGAAAATTCATTTATTTGGGCGAAAAATGGGCCCTCGTGCTTTCTCGCCTGTTAAGGGGAAAAAGAATGAAAATTTTTTACTGTATCAAAATTGCATGGAAACATCCTCCCTTGCTCAGTTTTTGATGAGGATTCCTGGGATGTGGTTCGTTTTTGAAAATTCATTAGTTTGGGCCAAAAATGGGCCCTATTACTTTCTATCCTGTTTAGGGCAAAAAGAATGAAAATTTTTAACTGTCTCAGAATTGCATGGAAACTTCCTCCCTTTCATAGTTTTTCATGAGGAATCCATGGATAGGGTAGGTTTTTAAAAATTCACTCATTTGGGCCAAAAATGGGCCCTAGTGCTTTCTGGCCTCTTTAGGGCAAAAAGAATGAAAAGTTTTCACTATCTCAGAATTCCAAGGAAACTGCCTCCCCTGCTCAATTTTTCATGAGGATTCCATGGATGTGGTAGGTTTTTGACAATTCATTCATTTGGGCCAAAAATGAGCCCTAGTGCTGTCTGGCCTGTTTAGGGCAAAAAGAATGAAAATTTTTTCACTGTCTCAGAATTGCATGGAAACTTCCTCCCTTGCTCAGTTTTTCATGAGGATTCCAAGGATGTCGTTACTTTTTGAAAATTCATTCATTTGGGCCAAAAATGGGCCCTAGTGCTTACTGGCCTCTTTAGGGCAAAAGGAATGATAAGTTTTCACTGTCTCAGAATTGCATGGAAACTTCCTCCCTTGCTCAGTTTTTCATGAGGATTCCATGGATGTGGTAGGTTTTTGAAAATTCATTCATTTGGGCCAAAAATAGGCCCTAGTGCCTTCTGGCCTCTTTAGGGCAAAAAGAATGAAAAGTTTTCACTGTCTCAGAATTGCATGGAAAATTCATCCCAAGCTCAGTTTTTCATGAGAATTCCAGGGATGTCGTTACTTTTTGAAAATTCATTCATTTTGGCCAAAAAACGGGCCCTAGTGGTTTCTAGCCTATTTAGGGCAAAAAGAATGAAAATTTTTCACTGTCTCAGAATTGCATGGAAACTTCCTCCCTTGCTCAGTTTTTCATGAGGATTCGAGGTATGTGGTTGGTTTTTCAAAATTCATTCATTTGGGACAAAAATGGGGACCCTACGCTTCTGGCCTGTTTAGGGCAAAACGAATGAAAATTTTTCACTGTCTGAGAATTGCATGGAAACTTCCTACCTTGTTCAGTTTGTGGTGAGGATTCCAGGGATGTAGCTAGATTTTGAAAATTCATTCAATTGGGTAAAAAAGGGTCCTAGTACTTTCTGGCCTATTTAGGGCAAAAAGAATGAAAATTTTTCACTGTCTCAAAATTGCAAGGAAACTTCCTTCCTTGCTTAGTTTTTCATGAGGATTCCAGGGATGTGGTTAGTTTTGTAACATTTATTCATTTGGGCAAAAAAATGGGGCCTAGTGCTTTCTGGCCTATTTAGGGAAAAAAGAATGAAAATTTTTTACTATCTTAGAATTGCATGGAAACTTCCTCCCTTGCTCAGTTTTTCCCTAGAATTCCATGGATGTGGTAGGTTTTTGAAAAATCATTCATTTTGGCCAAAAAATGGGGCCCCTTGCTTTCTGTCCTGTTTAGGGTAAAAAGAATGGAAATTTTTCACAGTCTCAGAATTACCTCGAAACTTCCTCCCTTGCTCAGCTTTTCATGAGGATTCCAAGGATGTGGTTCGTTTTTGAAAATTCATTCATTTGTGCGAAAAAGGGGCCCTAGTGCGTTCTGGCCTGTTGAGGGCGAAACGAAAGAAAATTTTTCACTGTCTCAAAATTGCATGGAAACTTCCTCCCTTGCTCAGTTTTTCTTGAGGATTTCTGGGATGTGGTTAATTTTTGAAAATTCATTTATTTGGGCGAAAAAAGGGCCTTATTACTTTCTAGCCTGTTTAAGGCAAAAAGAATGAAAATTTTTTCACTGTCTCAGAATTGCATGGAAATTTCCTACCTTGTTCAGTTTGTGGTGAGGATTCCATGGATGTGGTAGGTTTTTGAAAATTCATTCATTTGGGCCAAAAATGTGCCCTAGTGCTTTCTGGCCTGTAAAGGGCAAAAAGAATGAAAATTTTTCACTGTGTCAGAATTGCATGGAAACTTCCTCCCTTGCTCAGTTTTTCATGAGGATTCGAGGGATGTGGTTAGTTTTTGAAAATTCGTTCATTTGTGCCAAAAATGGGCCCTAGTCCTTTCTTGCCTGTTTAGGGCACAACGAATGAAAATTTTTGACTGTCTAAGAATTGCATGGAAACATCTTCCCTTGCTCCGTTTTTAATGAGGATTCCAGAGATGTGATTAGTTTTTGAAAATTCATTCATTTGGGCCATAAATGGGGCCCCTTGCATTATGTCCTGTTTAGGGCAAAAAGAATGAAAACTTTTCACTTTCTCAGAATTGCATGCAAACATCCTCCCTTGCTCCGCTTTTCATGAGGATTCCAGAGACGTGGCTAGTGTTTCAAAATTCATTCATTTGGGCCAAAAATGGGGCCCCTTGCTTTCTGGCCTGTTTAGGGCAAAAAGAATGACAATTTTTAACTGTCTGTGAATTGCATGGAAACTTCCTCCCTTGCTTAGTTTTTCATGAGGAATCCAGGGATGTGGTTTGTTTTTGAAAATTCATTCATTTGGGCCAAAAATTGGGCCCCTTTCTTTCTGGCCTGTTTAGGGCAAAAAGAATGAAAATTTTTCACTGTCTCAGAATTGCATGGACACATCCTCCCTTGCTCCGTTTTTCATGAGGATTCCATGGATTTGGTTAGTTTTTGAAGATCTATTCATTTAGGCCAAAAATGGGGCTCCTTGCTTTATGGCCTTTTTAGTACAAAAAGAATGAAAATTTTTCACTGTCTCAGAATTGCATGGAAACTTCCTCCCTTACTCAGTTTTTCATGAGGATTCCAGGGATGTGGTTAGTGATTGAAAATTCATTCCTTTGGGCCAAAAATGGGGCCCCTTGCTTTCTGGCCTTTTTAGTGCAAAACGAATGAAAATTTTTCACTGTCTCAGAATTGCATCGAAACTTCCTCCCTTACTCAGTTTTTCATGAGGATTCCAGGGATGTGGTTAGTGATTGAAAATTCATTCCTTTGGGCCAAAAATGGGGCCCCTTGCTTTCTGGCCTTTTTAGTGCAAAACGAATGA